>LQNS02278156.1:3970739-3984174 GCA_001587735.2 Parhyale hawaiensis
AAGTAGAGTATTGGGGTCACACTTAGAATTTGCTGTTCAATTCTGTTCGCAACATCTGTGTAAAGATATCGATAACATGGAAAGAGTCCAACGCAGTACAACGAAATTGATACCTCAGCTGCGAATCAAAACAAGACGTGTAAATGTCGTCTAAAAGAACTGGGTCTGATTTCTCTCGGGCAAAGACGACTCAATAGCAACTAAGAGACACATTCAAGTATTTCAATGGCTTCAACGACGTACGGTACCTACAACAGGATTATTTCGAAAAAGTTCTCAATGATCGTCTGCGAAGCAACTGTCAAAAGCTCAAGCATAAAGCTCGAAAAACGACCATAAATCATCAGTTCTTTCCGTATTTCATAGTTAGCATTTGGAATAGACTCCCTTCCGATGCTGTTAGTGTGGAGTCAGTCAACGTGATTAAAAATCCTCTTGACATACATTGGGAGAGACATCCTCCACAGCTATGAACTCCTTCTCCAGGACTCTCAAACTTTAAACACCCAAAGCTTCCGAAGCCTCCTTAATTCGTCTTCTTCTTCCTCCCGCTCCAACTACACAGTTTGACATCTCTAAGCTCCGCTTATCAGCTGCTCTTGATCGTGCTTGCGTGCATGCATGATCGTCTCTTTGGCAGGGATTCTTCCCTGTTTTTTTTTTCTCTTTTCTCCAGTCCTCTATATCCTACTAACATAATGGCAATAGCTCATAGAGGGCCGGAGCTTAAGTTGCGGTGTCTCTTTGGGAATGGGCCTCTTGGTTCGTTTACTACCGCCTATCTATTCTAATCTATCGAGCAATCATGAGATGCTAGATAAAGGAGTATCTATTTTCTCACAGTTTGTTTTTGCATGCTCCTCTGTATATATATTTGACTTCTCGAAATATACCAGTGTAAGACAGTGTGCGTTTTCTTTGGCGAACGCTGCAAAGAAGCAAACTGCAGTGTAAAAAAACCATCACGTGCATCCTACACAAGAGGAAATGCTTTGTATTACTTAACTGTACCTACTAAATCTTCAATAAAGAATGCTCTACTGTATCGAGTGTAAAGCTGAATGCTCGTATATTCTTCACCGTTTTTTGAAAAGAGACCCCTCATCAAATTAAAGTTTTCAATAGTTTTTTTTTCTCAAAATTCAATCCTCGTCGTTAGCTGACTGACTTCATTAACATTCACTCCAAGACAGTCGGCGATGTTGTACCTACATGGAGTGAAGCTCTGACTTCACCTTGAAATAACTGACTAAATTTCATGAGTAGTTAAATTCACGCAGTATATTGACCACTGTCACGAAAAACTTTCACACATTGCGGCAGTCCCTAAATTTAAACGAAGCTTAGCTCTCACAGCAATGAGCCATGTCCAGAAACGCTTTCACTACGAAAGAGTTCACAAAATTTTCCACGCGAAATCAAATCCTGTTAATTAACTGACTGCGTCAATGAAAAGCTTCGCCTTAAAACAATCCGCAAAATTCCCTTAGGGTTAACATGCTCAATTAGTGAAGCAAAACGTCCTTCTTTTTATGTGCTTTGCCTCCTTTTATCCAGCTCCCGCCCCTCCATCATTCCAAAAATGTAATCAAGTCCGTTGGTCATAAAAGTGCTTTGTTACACTGAGGTCATGTTTACATGGCAAAGAATTTCCCTCATTTTCCGCCGAGCAAAGCGAGCCATGCAAGAGAGATGGGAATTTTGAGGGACATGCAAACCACGAGCAGCGGTATGACCCAATTTCCCTTTAATATCGAAAGCCACATTTCATTTCCTGCGATAAAATTTCCCATTTCCAATGGCCGAATTGGGAGACATTACCTCGATCGGTCCTGGTGCACACGACGCAGTAAATTCGGCAACGTGAGTTCAAAATTGGCCACCTCGTTGGGTCCACATCATCATAGTGCCTCGGGCTTAACATGTGCAACTGCCCCTGTACTCTATAGGCTTACAGTCTTATATTTCCATCCGCGTCTGGCCGCCAGATGGCGCAGCTACCGATGATGAAACATTTGTTTGAACGGTGTACCTATATAAAAGTAATTTGCACTACCTATAGTTCATACCTCTGGATACTCTTGATGCTAGAAAGAATTACCATCTTTCAGGTAGAAATCTCCTCGCCAGATGGATTCATTACCTAAACTCTTCACAGAACAAATTGTTTTCAAGACTAGGTTTTCGAATCTACTTACATACATTTGTTACATACGACCTAATGACTTTTCTCCTTTAGAGATATATTCTCTGTTGAACCACTTCTGACTCAGTTTGTACAGCAATTTCAAGCGAAGCTTCCACTAGAGGGCGCCAGAAAACTGTGTATATTATCAAGACCTGCAGCTGTACTTGACGCTGTCCGAATTTTTGGTTTCAATAAGCTTGCTTGCCTGGTCCGGACCTAATATTGGTCGGGGCATTTCTCACAGCATGCGGGCAACTTCCGAAATAATTTTGTAGACAGGAAAGCCTTGACTTAACGTTGGCTGGCCTGCCACTGCCACCAGCCAAATAATGTTAACAAGCAAAGCGCAACTGAAAATTTCTCTGCGTAAGCCTGCGCCTTTGACAGAAACTGCAGGCGTCCTGCCTCCGGAACCGATGAGAATGGACTGCGACATTTATGCTAGCAAAACGACTTTTAACTAAACCTTGAAATTTATTATCTTGATATTTAAAATCGCAGAGACCCAATTAAAAATCCCTTGTACTTCTCACCTTCGATTAAACGATTTTGAAGTTTATGTTAACAATAACTGCATTTACATATATTAAAATCGATGAAAATCAAGGACATCCAGGTTCCATGTATTTTATGTTAATTAAATATATTGAAATGTAATTTACTCGTTACTATCTCACTTTTTCTTTAGACACTAAAATTTGGCTGAAAAAATTCATCTTTAGTTAGATGAATAGCTAATATTTTAGTGAAATTCTTTGTATTAGCGTTAGGGTTCATTCACCTTAATTTGAAAATGAAAAGGTAGGCCTTATAGAAAAAATCGACTTTTATGCCTAACAAAGTGAATTTTATTTTTCAATATATTTGAGGTATCTCTTAAAACTGTGTTGTGCGAGGTCCTTTACGTTAAAATTTGTTTCACTTATTCCAACACCATGTGCCTGATCTAGCACCGTTCCAGGGCCCACTCTGTTCCATAAGAGTAATGAGGGACTTGTGGCGATGTTACGTTAGTGTTTCCATCACTTCGTTATGCATAATAAGTACGTGAACAATTTCAAGACCCTGGCACCATGAAATCGCATCTATCAAACTCGATTCTGAGAAATGAGAAAGAACTTGCTGCTGTACCGCAAGTAAATGCAGGGGCGGTTTCTTGTAAATTAATCTCCCTCGTTCATTAGTGACAAACTGGTAGTAACTTAGCAATTTTTTTTTCATTTTAATAAACATTATAACTTATTAACGTATAAATGTTGCTTCAACCGTTTTTTCCTCAAGACATAAGAAAATTGACGTGCATGTTTTTAGCGGAATTTACATCATCTTTTCGTCGGAGCTGTAATAAAGACAAAAGTGATAAGACTTTACATTCAAGTTTTGTAATGCTACCCATTATCATAATGGTGTAAAAAATGTTTCGTAAGCGGAATAAGCAGGCCAACCTACCAGAAGATACTTAGCGTGATGGCTACCTTGCTCGATCGCAGTGTTCTTAAAATTAACTTTAAATTACCAATTTTACTCCTCAAATCTGCACCATGAACTTATGTTTTGTACCCTATACTCATATTTCATGACTTCATATTTTTGAAGATTCTGATACCACCTCATTAACGGAGTCATGTCGCGGTAGTTTTTGATGCATTGAGAAAACAATATAACTGTTAATTATACCGTATAAATCTAACTTTATCCTGATTTTATCTGTTATGTTTAAATTAGGGCCAAAACAAAAATGAGAAGTCAGCTGCATTTATTCGCATTTTCCCAAATAAAGATGTAATCTTTGTTTCAGTGAACGAGTACTGTATAATGAGTATCAAATTAATTAATCAACTTAGTATCAGCTGCCTTCGTAAGCGTACTACCCTAAAAAAAATCTGAGTTTTTGATACATAAGTCTCAAGAGTGCGTTGTATTCGAATCAATCTTCTTCAATACAACAATAACTATGCAATGAAAATATTGCTGAACGTGTGTTGAGGTACAAAATAATTGATTACTAGTGATTTACTGTATATACAGACTTGAGTTTATGTATGGAAAAGTTTTCTGTACAGGGCCAATCCGTGTCTTCTTCAGCCCTGACGCAGTTACTAGCTCGACTTGAATGGAAAACTCAGCCAATTTTAAATCTAACTTTCTATGTCTTAGGTGACCCGCTAAAACCATAACTGTATCATATTTTTATGTTAGGCACTAGAAGCATTGATCATAAAGTTACTTCTAAACATTCGTTCTTCTCATACTGCTATGAATCTTGTGAATACCAAGATGCCACCTATTTAACCCAATCTTACTCAGGCTGCAGTCTTTCTCTACAAGGGTTATATCTCCCGCTGTATTTATTCTTAGAAGAGAAAGATCCCATCCATATTCGAAAATCATAGGCATTTATTTGGTGTTTATAGACGGTAGCTTCGGATAATGCCAGATAATCGTCGAAAAAGGAAATTCAAGTTCCGGGACCAATTTAAATTTTTCATTAACATTTCCTTGCTTGGAGGAGTTATTCGTTGTCAGAGCGTTCTAGCTTGCACTATTGCATATGGTATCGTCTGGAGCAACTGAAAAGCAGCAAGTCTTCACTGTCTGCTAAGCCGAATCCGAAATATGCACATAAAACCAAACCAAGAAAGAATCTCATTGTTAGATAACCTAGCTAGACATGGCCAGCGCGTCAACGGAATAGGGGCAATATACCAGGCCAGTTGTAGGTCGTGTCATAACTCCTTTTGTAGACAGAAATGAAGACCCACAGTCTCTCGTGTAGCAAATATGTAAACTTTTTAAGATAGGAAGTAGTCCAGTAACGGGTTCTGCCCATCAAATCATTGTTCCCAAACCTCTACTCTTCGAGTTCCAGAGGCGTACCTACCTTGCACCTCCTTCTCTTAAACGCAGGCTGAAACACACAAGATTTTCTTTCATTTTTTTCTCCGCCAAGGAGGTTATGTTTTCGTTGTGTTAGCCTGTCTGTCTGTCGCTTTGTCTGTCTGTCACCTAGATAACTCAAAAAGTTATACACCGATATGAACGAAATTTACAGGGATTGTTAAGTATATTAAGAGGAACAGATTATTAACTTTTGGTGAAGATATGTCCATCCATTTATTTGTTTGTTTGTCTGCCTTATTCTTCTCAATGCCATAACTAAAAAAGTCATGGATGGTTTTTTTATGAAAATAGCATGGGTTTTTAGGTATATAGCAAAGAGTAGATGACCAAAATTTGGTATTGATTCGTTTGTTCGTTCGCTCGTTTGTCACTGTTTTTAATTTAATGCTTGTTAGCACAATAACTCAAAAAATAATGAATAACTCTTTATGAAATTGGTAGGGGTTGTTAGTAATGTTAAAAGACATAAATGATAAAATTTTGATGCTCATCGGTTTGTTCGTTTGTATGTTTGACTCATGTTTGTCATAACGTTTGTTAGCAGTTTAATTCAAAAAAGTGAACGGATCTTCAAGAAAATTACACAAGCTGTTATTACTATCAGTAGGCACAAATGATTAGTTTTTGGAGTTTATACAAAGAAAATTATGGTTTCAGAGCCAATTTGGATTTTTTCCTACCCTTCCCTCGCTTGGCGGAAGTATGCGCTTTCAGAGTGCTCTAGTTTTGCTTGTGTTTATTCAACTACTCTCACTGCACCCATATCGTCACCCTACAACAACAGTTAACATTTAACTGTCCTCCTCCTCCTCCTCCTTCTCCCCCTCCCCAGATCTTTCCGCCCATCTCGCCGAACCACCCTGTGTGGGGTCCTGTGGGCTCGATAGAGATCCTGTTGTAGTTATTGGTTTTTGTTCCTGATATTCTGATGGTTGATTCCATTACTATGTATAACAGTTTCAATATTTGAAAGGCAGAATCCTTTAATAAACTGCCAAGCACTTTCCCAAGTTTAGAGACTCGATACTACAAAAAGTGGAGTTCCGCATAACCAATATCTTTCTGCACCACTGCAGGTATCTCAACAAATGAGCATCGCCACACTCAGCTTCTTGGTATAACCAAAGCTGCTACTGTTAAAACTGTTAGCTTCAGCCAGCTACCGTATCTAAATTGTTTATTCTATGAAATAGAGCTGCTGAAACCCACTTAAGTTGGTGATCTTCAATTCTTCACCGTACTAACCATATTTAATATACTGTACTTTCGATAAGGTAGGAGACGATCTGTCACCATGTTAGCCTACCATAACCAATCTCATCCAACAAGCCTGTTCGAAATGTTAGATAGCACTAATAGAGTGTACTATTGACTTGATAGCAATCTGTTTCCCTTTCTCTGATCACTTAAGCTCTTTTTCCAAGCACATATTATGCATACTCTAACCAAAAAATGTAATCATTTGACCGAAGTTTGCGAGATAAAGGGCGGTATAGCAAAATAGCCGGGACAGTCATAAACACAACGATCAAAATGTGTTCCACAACTGTAGCAGTATTTCTGATTATCATTCTATTCTCTATTCTTATGTAATTAACCCTAAAGCCTGTTTCTCTATTCCGATAACCATCCCATGAATAACGCCTTCGAAATATTTTATTCTAAGTGTATTCTGCCACATTCCTATAAATATCTAATACGGTCGTAAAATGTGGCTATCAGAACGTCCAGAGGGTCTATTGAGTCGTTCCCATAACCAACCTATGGATAATGTGCAACGACCAAGATGTTTTTACCATATGAAAGTCACTCTGTAACAACTTAAATCTATCCTATTTCAATCGCAAACCTCACGATCAGTACATCTACAGAACCTCTATGCATAACATCTACTAAAATATTTCAGTAATGCCGAGCGCACTTTTCGCTTCCCATTCCTATCTAATTTAATCATAAACCCTGACTTTGAGGACGTCCAAAGAACCTGTTACGCCATTCCTATGACCATCCTATGCATAACAACGTCCAAAATATTTCAATTATTGCGAGTACACTCTGTCACATCCTCATTCCTATATAATTTGGCCATAAAACCTGACTATCGGGACGTCCATGAGAACCTGTTGCTCCGTTCTCATAACCATTCTATGAATAACGGCTTTAAAATGGCTTACGCCAAGTCCAAGCCTTCTGATATCGTCTTCCTCGTCCATCACCACAAGCAATAAGCTCCTGCTCAGCAATTGGTGTTTTCACTCGGCTGCTGCTCGTCACTTTTCGGTCTATCTTTGCTCGTTCATCACTTAAAATTGCACGCAATTGCTCATGACTGAGGAACAAGAAGCTCCCTGGTCTCTTGACTTTAATTTGTCGGTATCAAAGGAGACTTTCTTTGAATGCGAGGCATGTTGGGCAGCTCCAGCGAGCGCCTACACACGTGTCCGTGAAATGAAAAGCTTATGAAAAATTTCGACCGTCCTGACGTGAACGAAAATTGTGGACTTTTATTGAAAGTGGCCCAGCAAGAGAAAATCAACAACTCTAATAGAAAACGAAACGAGTGTTCCAGAATTTAGAAAAGAAGACAGTAGAGTTAGAAGAGAATTCTACCTAAGAGTGAATTCTGCTTTAGGCTTACGTTTCTACAGAAATTGTGCGTTGTTTAAATGTGAAGGTCTTACAGTTAATTGTAAGCCTTCAACTTCAAGGAGAATTTCGATAACTTTTTCTTGAGGGATGGTTATAGCTATAGCAACAAAATGGTCTAAGAATAGATATGACCGGGAGTAGACATATGAGCATTGTATTTTACGTCTGCTTTACTTTACCTTTACGTAGGTATTTCATCACCGAATTTAGTTCATAAAAATAAAAAAATTCCGAGCGAGGTGGCGTCAAGAAGGTGAATCGTTAACCACTGATGTGCAGAGATACTGTGAGGGAGCACAACACGCGCCATGTTTGCTATAATGTAGGATAACGTTAGAAATCTAAATTCGGTAATTAAGTGGTGATATTAAGAAGCGTACAAAGTAAGACTATAAAAAATAAAGAAAACGTAAATCTTTGAGCAAGTTATCTTTTACGGTACTCTATTTAAAGAGAAAATTAGTACTTCCGGCAACAATCCAACAGGGAAGTGACCGAACAGGGAAGCGACCCAAGAGGAAAGCAACCCAACAGGGAAGCGACCCAACAGGGAAGCAGCCCAACAGGAAAGCGACCCAACAGGGAAGCAACCCAACTGTCAAGCGACCCAAGAGGGAAGCAACCCAACAGGGAAGCAACCCAACAGACAAGCGACCCAGCAGGGAAGCAACCCAACAGGGAAGCAACCCAACAGGGAAGCAACCCAATAGACAAGCGACCCAGCAGGGAAGCAACCCAATAGACAAGCGACCCAGCAGGGAAGCAACCCAATAGACAAGCGACCCAGCAGGGAAACGGTCCAAAAGTCAAGCGTTCCAACAGGGAAGCAACCCAACGAGGCAGTAATCGGTTATGGTAATCTATCACTTAACAAATTCAATGACTTAGGTAATTTAACTACAAAGGAAATTTATTCACTTTGTAAATTTATCATTTATTAAATTTAATCATTTAAGAAATATATCAATTAGTTACGTAGTACATGAATAATTTAAATAGTTCCTGCACAAAAATTTCACACTGAGAAGCTCTTTAGACTCGACGAGAAATCGTCATTGACTACATCACGACTTTGTTTGTTCGGTGACTCTCGGCTATTCTCATGTACAACAAAGTTGAAGTCAAGGAGCTGAAAATGACGATGGTGGAGGGTGTCAGGTGAATACAGCGGAGTTCGGCTTCCCCGCTGGAATGTTTCCGAGTTGCAGAAGTGGGGAACGCCGGGAGGGAACAGTTGTCTCTCCCTCTCAGGGGCGGAAGACCCGGCAGGTGGTGAGGTCTGGCGCCTGGGTTTGGTCGCAAGACCCTTCTCCCGACAGCCAACCTGTCGCAACGGAGGGTCCTTCCCTTAGTCGGGGAAGGAGGGTACGTCCTCCTTAAACATGCGAGCGGCAAGGGACCCCGGAGGTAAGCGGAACTCCTGACGGGGGGCAGATGGGCCGCGGATAGATGGATTCATGGACAGCGGGGGTCGGTAGGGCTGGTAATCAAGAGTCCCTGAGGGTCACATTAGAGCAGCAGTTGGCACCTCATCCTGGCAGCTCCCGTCCCGTACCAGGAAGACTTCAGAGTCCAGATGCGTACTTCCATACTTCAAGGAAAGGACTAACACGGCATGTAAGAGAGAGGGAGACTGCCTGGTGTGAAGGTTATAGAGACAGCGTAGTGGAAGATCGAATGGGTGCACCTATGCTCCGAGTTAATTAATTAATTAAAGACATGGTAGTCGCTAACAGGATAGGAATTAAATTGATTATCATGAATTACCAGAAATAAAATGACATTTTCTGTAAAAGATTTACTGGAAATAGTGAATGGTTGTTGTGAAGGTATAATTCCTAATTACTGAACTTAGCTGCTTATTTTGGCTTTCTACTACTGCTTGACACTCAATACAAAGTTGCGAAGCAAATGCCCCCGACTGCTGTTCCGAAAGAGTTAAATCTAAAAGGATTAGTTTACCGCTCTCTAAAGCTGGTCCGTTTGGGCAGCCAAATTAAGCCTTTAATGATTGACTTGTCCGAAACTTAGATCAGATGTCCTGCTTTCAACCAATTGAATTGACCCTCACGCAATTCACCTTGAGACTTTCAAAAACTTATTCTTGTTCCTTAAAATTGAGTTTTCAGCAGGCTCGACGTAAGCAGGCTGCTTCTAATACTCGCAGCACGATTCAAAGTTGCAAATCCAAAGCTTCTGTCTGAAGTTTCGAGCAAGTTAAGCCTCGAAAGTTTAATTTCAGCACCCAGTCGAACACGCCCTAAAATCGCAGGCACCCTGCAGGGTGTTTTTTTCCTCTGTGACTGAAGTGCGCCTGTAAATCTTTCGAATTCCCATCGTTAATGTAGATAAATTGCTTTCATGACTAATGTTCGCTACAACATACTCGATTCTATCGCTCTAAAATGTAAATTATTTTCGTTACCCTATTTATTAATTACTCTAATAGATAAATCATCTATTCTGTAAGTATACAAAAGCTGCAGAACTATTTCTCATGATAAAAAAGTAGGTTATGATGTATATGTCTGTATTGCAAAATAATAGGTTATTTTCTTTCTAGGCATTTTAATTGGCATTTGTGTTGAGATAATTATTGGGTAACTTCTTATTTTTCTTGTCTATTACTTTTATAATTGCTTCAGTTAATGCTTTCATACAGGTCCTCGCCACTCTTAAAGGCAACAATGCGAGTTAAAATTCCGAGCTTTATACACTCCCTGCAAGCTACGGTCTAAAATGGCCGTTACGTAATTTAACGTCACATATATTTTCCTGAATTACGAACCTCCAGAACTCAGGAACCGTGAAGCCTATTGAGGTAATTTCGCAATCTTTCTTATAGCTTCGCATGGGAGAAACAAGCGCCCGTTAGAGACCAAAAATATAACAGTTAGAGCAGCTATCGTGACGCGACGCCGATATTGCTCTTTGTCACGTTACAGAGAAAACGACAGAAAGAAGACAAACTCAAGCCTTTATCGCCGCACTGTCAACGATAGGTGGCGTTGGCGTGCTGGTAATGCTATTTCTACCTGAAGCTGAATTTTTGTTCGTTCGGTCGGTCTATAGGATTAATTTAATGAACGCTCTTGTGTTGAATTGGCTCTTTGTAGTTAGTTATTCTTGGGTGCCAGAGATTTTATCGCAATGATTGTTGGTGCTAGAAATCATTGTGGTCTTATAATATATATGAAAGTCAGAGGAAGATATATATTACTTTAAGTAATAAGGAGACTTAACCTATTAACGCAAACTGTTTATTTTACGGGACGGGAGCTAAAATCTTTCTTATTACTTTGTTTAGGTACCAATGCAAGAGAAATTTAGAACTTGAGCATGGCCTCTTTGCTAGTTAACAGGTAGGGCCTATTGAAATAAAGTTATATTTCAACATCCTGATACGAAATATTGTGGAATTATGAATCAAACTTTTTTGTAGGCTATATCCATGTGGTGAAATTAATACTTGTTTAGTTATAACACATCTCAACACTTTCGGGAGGATGTAGACATTGTTCTACATGCACTTCAAAGCTACAGTATATGTACAAACAGTACAATATTTTCGACAGCACGAGTGTTCTCTCCGTTCAGCGTCCGAATACGTGGCTGTCAGATTTTAGGTATCACAAAAGTAGAATCCAAATTGGATTAGATATCTGAAACTTACTAATAACCGTTGCTTGATCAGCTCACTTGACTGCTAAAGTTTCATAGTAAGTCTTCTGGTAGACACTCGGTTGTGCTTACGACGATACCTGCATCAAGTCATCTGGGGCCGGATGCACAAACGACTTGTTAAATTACAGTCACGTAATCTGTGCAGTTAAATGAAAAAGTACCGACATCACCGCTCAGATTTTATCACTTTCTTGTATTTATCTTCACAAAGTTATGATGAAAGTGGTTTGAAACTTCAACCGATGCACACCTAAATAATAGACAAGCTCATATGTTAACTCGAACAGTAAAATTATTTAATTTCACGAGTTACGTGGTTGCATTCATGCCTGCAGCTGTACAGTTACGACGTTTGTAACTTTAACAAGGCGTTTGAGCAACCGGCCCTTGGACGCTCTGCCGAAGGAACAAACTCACTTAACTGCCATGTAAATCCGCCTTATCAAGTCCGTAACCCTCATCAGTCACCCCCAATGGGACGTCCACATGATGTTCTGTGTTGCACATACAAATCTGCTAGACCCCAGAGAAGTGCACGGCTGCCGTCAATCACAGATTACAAGAGAAGTATGGGCAGGGACGAGAGGTTCCTACGGCAACTACAACACCGGACAGTGCTCCATATCTGCTTAGGTCGGTGCCCTCGCAGTGAACTCATATAGTTTGCTGCGTACTCCTCAAAGGAACTCCCCTAGGGAGCCTGTTAACGTTTAAAACCTGATTCGCATGAGCAATTATTGGATTGTCTCCAACGCACCACTCATGACCCAAATGTTTTTTTTTTTTAGATCTACAAGTTTTACTATATGCTGGTCTTCAATTCACCAGTAAAATTTGGGCAACTTCCTTAAATTTACAATGAATTAGTGCTCGCAAGCGAGTGTACTTTTCTTCTGTTTAAAGAACACAACAAAGCTATTGGAAGCAGAGTAGTTATTAAGGGGCCAATAACACTCGCGTAAAGCCGCTTTTAAAGTTGAAAGAATTCGATTATAAAACGAGAGTATTCCGGGAGTGCATGCCTCCGTCACTCAAGGCAATGTCAAGAAAAATTCGAATTGGTCAAAAAGGATATTTTCTATGAGGATATAAAAAGATTCATGTGCATGAGAGGAATTTGCGTTGCTTAAGAATTAAAGGCAAGAACTTGAAATTTTCCAACGTATTTTGTGTCTGGTGTAGATTTTTTTTACATTTGCTATATAATTTTGTTGCCGTTAGTTTATTTTTGTAGTTAGTTCCCTATCGTTTCTATCACCTTTCAGAATATTATGTCCAGTTGCGCTCTAAGAAGTACTGATTCAACACTCAAGAGCATTTAAATTAACAACACTCTACTTGTTAGAAACGAAGCACTATGATCTGAACTACCAGTTTAAGCATTTTACCACATACAATTAAGCTGGTGATGAACTTCACGTGTTTAACGTGACGAAAAATCTTCAAATATCATTCTATAGTCTGGGCAATGGCCGCTAAATGCCACCCACTCACATTTCGTCCAACTTAAGTAATTATCACTAGCACTACCTTGTGATATAATACTAAAGGGGCATTAGCGCCAGTCCAGGGATCCTGACAAAAAAAAATCATAGTTAACATTTCAGTGAGTCACCAGTGGGTCGTAGCTCCTGTGGCTACAATAGTAGGTAATGCTACAATAGTAGGCAGTGCTACAATAGTAGGTAGTGCTACAATAGTAGGTAGTGCTACAATAGTAGGTAGTGCTACAATAGTAGGTAGTGCTACAATAGTAGGTAGTGCTACAATAGTAGGTAGTGCTACATTAGTAGGTAGTGCTACAATAGTAGGTAGTGCTACAATAGTAGGTAGTGCTACAATAGTAGGTAGTGCTACTATAGTAGGCAGTGCTACAATAGTAGGTAGTGCTACAATAGTAGGTAGTGCTACAATAGTAGGTAGTGCTGCAATAGTAGGCAGTGCTACAATAGTAGGTAGTGCTACAATAGTAGGTAGTGCTGCAATAGTAGGCAGTGCTACAATAGTAGGTAG
>LQNS02278156.1:4018918-4033969 GCA_001587735.2 Parhyale hawaiensis
GTACAGGCCCTGCTGTGAAGTTTTGTGCGGTACAGGCCCTGCTGTAAAGTTTTGTGCGGTACAGGCCCTGCTGTGATGTTTTGTGCGGTACAGGCCCTGCTGTGATGTTTTGTGCGGTACAGACCCTGCTGTGAAGTTTTGTGCGGTACAGGCCCTGCTGTAAAGTTTTGTGCGGTACAGGCCCTGCTGTGATGTTTTGTGCGGTACAGGCTCTGCTGTGAAGTTTAGTGCGGTACAGGCCCTGCTGTGAAGTTTTGTGCTGTACAGGCCCTGCTGTGAAGTTTTGTGCGGTACAGGCCCTGTTGTGAAGTTTTGTGCGGTACAGGCCCTGCTGTGAAGTTTTGTGCTATACAGGCCCTGCTGTGAAGTTTTGTGCGGTACAGGCCCTGCTGTGAAGTTTTGTGCTGTACAGGCCCTGCTGTGAAGTTTTGTGCTGTACAGGCCCTGCTGTGAAGTTTAGTGCGGTACAGGCCCTGCTGTGAAGTTTTGTGCTGTACAGGCCCTGCTGTGAAGTTTTGTGCGGTACAGGCCCTGCTGTGAAGTTTTGTGCGGTCCAGGCCCTGCTGTGAAGTTTTGTGCGGTACAGGCCCTGCTGTGAAGCTTTGTGCGGTACAGGCCCTGCTGTGATGTTTTGTGCGGTACAGGCCCTGCTGTGAAGTTTTGTGCGGTACAGGCCCTGCTGTGAAGTTTTGTGCGGTACAGGCCCTGCTGTGATGTTTTGTGCGGTACAGGCCCTGCTGTGAAGTTTAGTGCGGTACAGGCCCTGCTGTGAATTTTTGTGCTGTACAGGCCCTGCTGTGAAGTTTTGTGCGGTACAGGCCCTATTGTGAAGTTTTGTGCGGTACAGGCCCTGCTGTGAAGTTTTGTGCTGTACAGGCCCTGCTGTGAAGCTTTGTGCTGTACAGCCCCTGTTGTGAAGTTTTGTGCTGTACAGGCCCTGCTGTGAAGTTTTGTGCTGTACAGGCCCTGCTGTGAAGTTTTGTGCGGTACAGGCCCTGCTGTGATGTTTTGTGCTGTTGGTACAGGTCCTCCTGTTTAGTTATACCCTACCTTGCTTTCTACATTTCTATTTCTGCCATCTCTGACTAATGCACGTGATATATAACTCTTATACAGGATGTTTCAAGAAAGTCTAACCACTGTTTTTTGATATATTAAAGACCGATGTCTATATTCTCTGTTATAGCTACTGTCCATTGTCTGTTATGCTTTACGAAAACAGGCGAAAACTTGGCCAGGCTGAAAACGATGGCCATTCTGTCACGTCTCGTTCAAAACTTACAGCTAAAAGTTGACCAGGTTGCAGACGATAGCAAGCGAATGGTAATATTTAGTTGGAAACGCGTATCTCTTTGCCAACTTTTAAAGCCTATCGGTGAATTACATTCAGCTTCTCTTAGCACCCTCGTGCATCGTGAGTTGTACTCTCTTCTCAGCTCTCTTCCTTGAGCTGCCCTGATTTCACGCTGAAACTCTACCTGAGTACATGATCCATGGAGCAAATGGTAGCTGCCTCTAAGCGAACTGCAGACGCGTAAACAACACTACGACTCCTTAGTTGCAATTTTTTAGTTTGGTTGCTACTTTTAACAAAACTGCGTTGCGTTTGAGCAGAGAAAAATTCTAACTCGGTTTTCGAACTCAGTTCATACTTGGAGAGATGCTCGACTGCGGTCTAAGAAGAGCTGCTTTTCAGCGTATCAGAAGGAAAAAGATTTGAGTGTTCAGCAGAATTTTGACCTGGCATGCTTAGCTCTTACGTTCCTCCAAGTTATCAGTCGCAGTACATCCTACAGTAGCAAACTTACCTTACCTTGACTCCTTTATAGTTCTCTGGACGAGGTCCAAGTGTCGTTATGCACGTCACCCATTTGTGCAGAAGTGAAGTTGTAGTCTGTGACCAGCAGGATGGCTAGTAGCGAGTTATCCTCGACAGTAAGTCTTTCCATTTGCTCGGTATCCACAGAGGTGTGCAGTATTTTGTCCTCGGCAGCACCAGTTATTTCCATACGGTGGGCGATGTGTCTGCCTCTCGGGAAGAGAACGTTCGGAGCACCTATCTGCTTTATTTCTTGACTATTGTAGCAACTCGAGACATATGATCTTCAAAAGTGATATAATTCTGCATTTTCACGCTATGGTTCCATAAAAATTCTTTTTACTTTCTTCCGATTTTTTCCCAGCTTTCATCGTGTAGGACGTCAACATAAGGGAAAAGTTTTCCCGTATCATAACAGATCAAATTTTATTTTGTTGAAGACCATGTTGTTATACGATGTCCAGTAAAAGATGTTGGTTAAATCTAATTGTGCATTCCGTACGTCTTTCACTGACTCTACCGCTGCTAATATTCGTGTGTTATCCGCGAACGAAGAGGAAACAGCAAACTTGCATTGATGTCCCATATAGTTTATCTAGATGATGAAGACTATTGGACCAAGCACTGTACAAAGCACGACTAAACCGTGTCGCGCATATAAACCCGCGATCGGCTATATTCGCATCCTTGTCGCTTCCTCTGACCTACATTTCTGCTGACTCTTAATTCCTTCCTTGCTCATCTTTCCAGTCTTGCAGCCGTAGTGCTGTGTGATAAATTTTAATATTAAGAGTGGTCTATGAGGCTTGAAGTTTTGATATTTACTTGCCATCCGTTCATTTCACAAATTTTTATACTGCTGCACCCACGTCTCTTTTCTTTTTAAGCTATGCACACTGCACATGTTTCTCGCCTTATACTATCTACGTAATTACTATCATGTCTATTGTGAGCATTATTGTTTATTCGTCCTCATACTGATTCAGATAGGTTTCTCACGTTAAGTAATTAATGGAAAGAGTAATCAACGAAACTTCAAAGTACCTTGACAAAATCGACCTTTTCTTAATAAAGGAGTTTTAGAAGTTGGATGTATTCTAATAAACAGTTCTGCACTCTGAAGTTTTTACACCCTACAGTTATATTACGATCAAACCACAACATACAAACTGCAATGAAAAATTGTGATAGTTACAGCTTATTAACATTTGAACAGCATTCTAGATTTCTGATGGAACCTTTCATACTAAGTTAATACCCATGAAATACTGCATTATGTTTTAATATAATGCTCTCTTAGCCAATGATAAAATCGATTATCTTAATATTTAATGCCTGTGTTTACTCTCAACATATTTTCAATCCAGGCAATTTTTCTACTGTAACTGCTCCGTGTAGCTCTATGATAAAGTAGTCAATTGAACAATGTCGAATGATTTTCTCATAAAAATGCGAGTTGAGATACTTTGCCTCAACAGCTCTACCATTTGTCAACGCGTCTATTCCAGCCGACACCGCTTAAAGATAGGGAAGAAAACTGTTCATACAGTAAAAGCCTGAAAACAAATTAAGATGCAATCCAAAATCAGTCTTTTGTCAGGATGAGATGAAGGCTTTGATTCAGCGAAATCTGAGTACGATCCGATACCCAATCATCTTGCACAACTGAATCTTGACATCTGAAGAAAACAGGAGAACTCAAAAGGATTGATGCGTTTGTTGTGCATCAACATAATGAGTTTGAAAGAAACAAGTGCCTCGCTATGTGTTTCATGTCGTTTTATCGGTAGGAATGAAAGCCATATTTTGCATCGACTCACTACTTCTGATGAGAACTAGATACTCTTCGATAACAGCAGCCAGATAGGACAAAGATTACTTTTAGAAGAGTTACCGAAACATTTCCCGAAATAATCGTTGCACCCTAACACACAGGAGCCACACTAAGCGTTCGTAGAAAAATATGTTGCTAGGAACTGCAGCTCGCTTGTCATTCACGATACCGTATCAGTGCTACGGAATTTAAATGTAATTTAGAATACCAAGTGAGTAGTCCATCCTCACTCCAAGTTGTTCCTGCGAACGTATATGTGCCATGATATGGTGGTTTTTTTAAATAAAGCTCGGCATTATTACTACCGCCAAGGAGATTCTGCTTTCAATGTGTTTGTCTGTCTGTTATTCTCTTTGTCTGTCACCTTGGTAACTCAATAAGTTATGGACAGAATTTGACGGAATTTACAAGGTTTGTTTAATATGTAAGGCGGAACAGATGATTAACTTTTGGTGAAGATCCGTTCGTCCGTTTGTTTATGTGCCTCATTTTTGCTAAGACCATAACTCGAAAAGTTATAGACGGATTTTCATGAAATTCACATGAATTGTTACATTCATTACAAGAAGTCAATAGCCAAATTTTTGTGATAATCTGCTGGTTTGTTCGTTTGTTTGTCGTTGCGTCTGATTTTATCCTTGTTAGCAAAATAACTCAAAAAGTTATAGGTGGATCTTTATGAAATTTACAGGAGTTGTTAACACTGTTAAAAGACATAAATTATCAAATCTTGGTGTAGATCGGCTGATTCATTTGTGTATTGATTCATGTTTGACATAATGTTTTTCAGCAGCATAACTCAAAATGTTATGAACGGATCTTCATGAATATTGTAGAAGCTGTTATTACTATAAAAAAGCACAATTGATTAGATTTTGAAGTTGATTGAAAGAAAATCATGGTATCAGAGCCCATTTGAGTTTTTTTCGTTACCGTTGCCTTGCTTGGCGGAGGTATGCGCTCTCAGAGTCAGTTAGTCTATTTATGAAACATGAAGGCCTGTAACAGCAACATCATATTTCCAAGAAGTCAATCGAGTGCGTAAAAAATTGAAAAAGTGTCAACATGTGCTAGTGAATAGAGATGACACAATTTATGATTGGCACAACGGAGGTATATTATTCTCTTAATTTCGAAAGGGAGTTCGTTTGGCCATTCGATCCCACAATACGATAAATTAATTGTAATTATTTGTAAGCTTAGGTCCTGAGGGGCTTTCCGTGGCTACGTCCTCCGTCAGCCTCTACAATTTCCCATCGACCACAGATGAAAGGTTTTTGATGTCGAACTGTAAAAAGATATTTTGAAGACACTTTTTGCTAATGACGGGAGATCGTTGTTGTCTGCGTAGATTGCCCGTAATATCACTTGTTAAATCCTGTGGTATGTTCACAAATGATGTTACATCGAAGCTGGCCTTGATGTTACCCTCGCTACTTCCAAACTTCCGTACTTCTTCGGCAAAGAAGAAGAATCCTTATCAGTAAATTCGTTGGTTAAATAATAGTAAAATTATCGGTTTGAGATACTTGGCGATGATGTAGCTTACTGTTTCCATAGCGTTGGGGATGGGGCGGACTGCTATCCCCGTTTTGTGGACTTTAGGCAGTCCTTATAAGATGCCTGGTCTAGCACCATAAGCAAACCCGCACTGACGAGTAATTCTATCTTCTCCTATAATTTTTTGTTAACGTGTTTCTTCCATTTTTCTTCTATAACTACTAACTTCTCTCCGCTATTGTCTACTTTCTACTCTTCTTCACTCCACTCACCGACAAGAGTAGAGTAAGAGACAATTTGCTGGCCTATTTTTGCCGTCCACAATAACTGCAATAGGATGATAAAACACACATCCAGAACCTATAGGTGTTCATTAAAACCAATTGTTTGCCGCAAGACACTCTTACCACGAAGGTTTTGGTATCGGCTTAAACTCTGTTCCCGTATTAGTTCTGCAATGAAACAATAAGAAATTGAAGAAGAAAGGAGCCTAGCATACACTGTGTGTTAAAACCACAGAAAATGATCTGATTTTGGGATAAAATAAGTTACATTTTCATCACCTTGCTGAAGATATGATATTGTAATAATGTAAAGTCGTCTCACCTAGGTTTTCAATGACTATTTTTAGTCCTTCAAGCATTCATGTTGATAAGGGTTTGAACTTTTCAAGCTACATTGCATTCTATAACAGAAATAGCTCCACCGTGAATGGTATGGAAGACTGAGGTGGTATACTTCCCAGAAAGTTTGTACGTACGTACGTACTTGACGTGGTTCTAACATCATTCTCTTGGCTTTATATCTTTTGGAATGATGTTTACAACTAATAATTTATATCAGTTAAATATTACTCCCCATTATTAGTGAATATTTTTTGCGAGGCATCAATTTGCAACAAAAGCAATGGTACTGCTGAAATATTGTATCAATTGAAATATTAATGGCTGGAAATTAGCAGCTGCAGCAATTCATCTTGAAATAGTGGAAAGCTATGATAAAACTTGCTCTGAAGACCCTATTTATTTCTGTAGACCGTGAAAAATAACTAAGCGCTTTTTTCAAAGGTTTTCGAGACTGTTGCCGACCCTGTACTGTGGCAGGTAGACCACAAAACACAGAAAGATGTCAGAGCTACAGCAGTACGCAGATATGTCGGGAAAAGCCATGCATCTGGTGAAAGTAGTAGTTTGCGAATACTGTAACAGGGATAGTCATTTTAAGTGTCTATTTTTGACCTTGGTTTGTGCATCTGCTAGTGCTTTTTTTCGCATTCGATCCTTTTTTCAGCTCTCTATCCATCATTATACTTCTCGTTATTCTGCCTGATAATAATTTTTTAATGCATAACATTACAGACTTCAGTATCTATCAGTGCTATATAATAATTCAGGTCGTATTTTTATTAATTTGTAAATATACTTATCTTTTCCAGTCACGCTCTATAGGAATAAGAGAGGAAGTAAATAGGCAAACTCATTAGCTCTAAAGAGACAACGAGGGCCGTCGTAACGTATTAATTTAATACAGAGTCAGTTTTTCTGGCAGAAGCTGAATTTTTTTTAAGAAGCCTTCTGAACAGTAAAAAGCGCAAGTAACTGCGGGCTTTCCCTAAAGTACTAATTTTCTGCCGTCATTTATAATGACGGCTCGGGCCACTAGTGCCGATATAAAACACTTAAACGTCATAAATGAACTTTATTGTTTGAAGAAAGAGATGATAAGCAGCAGACACTTCCCTTGTCTATTTTCACCACACAGCTCCATTAATAAACGTCAGTATATAAGTGCATAAGCAAGCGCAGCTTCTCTGTCCTAGTCAAGCTCGGTGGAACCTTTTCTTCTGAAAGTGAAGATGTACGGATAGCAAACACTTTCTTAGCCTATTTTTGCCTCACAAAACTCTAATAATAAGCACCGTTGGGTACACAAGCAAGGTACACTTCGTTCTCGAGTCCAAACTTCTCTCGCACTATATCAAGGCTCTCGAAAATGACACTTGAAGCTAGCCAAAGTTCCCCTTGGTTATCATTATGAGGAGGAACTCATAACAGAAGTTATAGTGGACTTTCTGTGATGAAGGAAGGAAGGAAGGAAGCTGCAGCGCATGGCCACCACTGAAACCTTTTGCAAGTCATTTAGCAGGGCCTTCGTTACTTGGTCGATTGTACCGAACTTTTGCTGCCGGGCTGAGAGTGTTGCTGCCGATACCACGACTTTTGTAACGAGCTTCCTGGAAGTGTAGTTCCGCCCCTGCCGAATGGTAGGAAAAACAAATAATGCAAATACTTTGCTCCTGTTTGTTGTTGCCGTACAATGAAAAAAGGGGACTAATGAGACTATCTGAGCGCAGTCTGTGGCCCCGCTGTAAAAAGTAGCAATGGGGGTGCCGTACAATTGGGGAAGATCGCTAACAATAGAAAAAATAATAATGATAATAATGCGATGAGCTTGAGTGCATTCGGTGGCCAAGCATTTTCTGTCAATAACATATTGTATTATTCATTGGTCGAATCCAGTTCTGGTTTCATCGAATTATTATCCCCTGCAACGGGTGCAGCACCAAATTGAAACAGATTGGCCTAAAAGTAAAGAAACATAGGTTAGTTTTTTCATAGGCATAATTTTTATCATCCTAAACTATGTGGTAGTCCTAATAAAAACACTAATTATACAAAGCCAATGACACTAATTGTGCAAAACCACAGACTTATTTAATCCGACAAATAACTGTTATCATTCAGTAAAAACTCTTCTTTGCGCTTGGAATTTCGCAAAAACCTATCGTTAAACTTTTCGCAGTAAATCAATAAGCAAAGAACATAGAATACCTACAGAAACAATGCTCTCTATTGTAGTTAGGGATGACGTCTAAGTGAAATTCTCACTACTCTCTTTTCGAGATGACCCCCGGGTTTCGTAGAAATAAGAAAAGAATGATCATTAATTAATCAATTAGCAAATAAATAATACTTTGTCCGAACGAGCTCTGCAATATCTTCTCGAGGTTTTAGCATAACACTTCCTTTCTAATTGAGTATATACCGACGCTGCAGAAAGCCTCAAAAGAGAAATCTTAGTCGAATAAATTGGTAAACGATTTGTGCAATGCGAGAACAATACCAGCAATACGTCGCTGACGTTTCAGTAAAATGCTTCCTTCTCGGCTTGAAATGTTGGACATTATTATTCGAAAAGTTTGGCAGGAACGATCTCAAAGGAATTTATCAAAAACTAATTAATGCAGTGCACTATTTTATCGTCGGAGTTTAAGCAAAATGCTTGCTTCTCCCTTTGGAATATTAGACACATTATTTTGCTGAAAGCAAGAGTAAACAAAACATACCCAAGTCGGCAAAAGAATTGTGTAACGTACGAAAAAAAAATACCTGCCGTATATTGGCTATACTTGCATAAAATGCTCTCCTTTTCCGCTTGAAATGTTCGACGGAATTTTTCGGGAGGCATGACAAAAATTTCACTTTTTCTGACCGCAATGTGCGCAAACTCTGCCTACAGCCTCGGGTGGCCTGCACCCCAATGTCACAACCTCAGGGGAAGGGAATTCCGTTGTTGCAATATTGCAATGTCGGCGGCTTGTTCTGCCCGCAGGACAATTTGCATCTTTGTTCCACTGTTTAGCCTCTTAGAGTACAAGCTTTGTTCTCATAACAGTTATTTTAGTTCTGTTTTCCCCTTGCTTATTATATGATCGGCAATTCAACAAGTTTATCTCAGTAAACGTATTCTAGTTAATCTGTTTTCATGCAGGAACAAGGCTCTCGCTAGATATTTTATATTTCCCCTAGCAATAAAAGTATTCTGTTTAGACTTTGCCCTATCTATTTTACTCTACATTCCCCCAATCAGCTACGCAGGACGTTTCTAGCAGCACTCGTGGTCTGTTTAAGATCTTACCTTCAGAAACTTAGTTCTTGTAAGAGTTTTATCGGTACCCTCATACGTCATATATACAGCAGTTTCAACAACATAATGATATTCTATTTCACTTTTTAGCCCTGGCAATGAGACTGTCGCCTTTTAACTATTTTCCTCTCCAGCAAGACGTGCTGGAAACACACGTAAATGCGTGCCCAAAATGTGCCCCAAAACCAGCACGTAAATGCGTACACTAATTGCATACGTAGGCGTGCTCTAGACCCTGAAATCGGACGCGTGCTATGGACAGTGAGCGCTCGCGCATCTCTGAATGCGCGTACGTGCCAAGCAGTTAAAAAAAAATACAGTTTGCCGCCCATGACATCTATAACTACTTATGTCTGAAGTAGCTACGTCAGCAAACAATGAATCACTTGAAATTCAACGCGAAAAATCATTAGTCCCCACTGACTTCAACGCAACTACGCATTTTCTCCGACGCTTGCACGCGTAGGGGCGTAGAACACGCCTCGCACTTTGGCGTGTAAGTGGGAAATCTATCAGTAGGGCGAACGCGTGTCAGGTCAGCACGTTTTGCCATGCTGTAGGTTCAATGAACGCATAAGTGTGCTCATTCATACAGCGCGGCGACAGCGTGTTCTAGAGAGTAGAACAAGTTTGCAAAAGCCAGTATTATTTTTTTAGAGTTTATGCAGCCAATTAGGCAACATGTTTATTTCAGTGATAGTGAACTGCTTAACCCCTGGTGTGCCGGCAGTGACTCTCGCTCATGTAAATTTTTTTTATTTTGTTCACTATAATTTGCGTAATACCGTATACGTATCGGGCATGCAGCAATTTGAAAGAAACGATGGTGTTCTGAATGAACTTTTGTCGTGAAAGCATGCTTGTCTTTAGATGTATCTTTGTTCCTATGGCCGATGTGTAATCTTCTACACGGTACGCGCTTGCATCAATACTCATAGTTCGGTTAACCATTCGTGTGCACGAAACCGAATCTTAGTTCTTTTCTATGATTTCCATGCTACACCGTGAATTACATAGCAAATTCGAGAAAAATTTCTAACGGAAAATAGTGCCAGTATCATGTCCTTACCTAATTTAGATGCGGGCCTTGCTCTAGTAGATTCACTGCAAATTTAATTTCAATTGTCTCTTATGTTACTTTTTAGTATTATTCTTATGTTAGTACTAAGCATGAAAACCTCAGGATACTGTGTCCTAACCTTGTTGGACACAGTCTCCAGATGAGAAATAAATATTATTATTATTATTATTAACTTCAACCTTTGCTATAGAAATACGGCTCTATGTATTATTTCATGCGTGCATTATCTTCCATGAAATACTGGTATTTTATTGAACTTGCCCCTGCAAAACTGTATTAATACAATAGTTATCTTCATTTTGAAAATGCCTAAGCGAGATTGAAGACAGCCTGGCGTGTTACTTGTTACATAACACTGACTTCTACAGATAAGCCTATCCCGGTTTCTTTATTCTTATCTGCTACAAAAGGGTTGACTGTCTAGCGTCCAAAATCTAAACGCAACTCACTCTACAAAATCTCTATAATATTAATGATAATTTATGCGTCCATTTTGGTCTTAGTTTTACTGCGTAATAATTAGTAATAGATTGCACAACGTTTCCTGCAGAACCTAATTGGCAAAAGTTAATTGGCTTCCTCGTCTTCTTCTAGGGTCTGGCTCTCGGTTTTCTTAGGGCCTGTACACACGCCAGTCAAAAGAACGAGTTTCGTCACCTCCGCGTTCGAATGCCTAGATGCGTGCTTTTAAATACCACACCCTTGCAAAAAATTTTGGGATGTAATTCCTTCTCCGTAAGTTAGAAAGACTGACAGAAACTCAACTAACAGTGCTATTTAGGAAACTGAACTGGCAGCAAATATGTTTACATCTTTTTAGTAAACTCAAAGTTGTGTTTACGAGGGCTCAGCAAAACTTTTAGACGATTAGCTGAGGAAACTCGTTTTTCATTTTTTGCTAACGTGCGCACTGGACCTTAGACAGAGAATAACCCCATTTCTAACCGAATTGACGCTTCTACTTAAAGATAATTTGTAAATAAGATTATAAAGGAATTACTTAACGAATGAAGTTACATAATTCATACTGCTTGTAGAGAAATGATCTCAGCAGACTTCGATGTGGCTCCTTTCGAGCCTTCAGCACATGCGTATGCAGACCAGGGCTCCCGACACAGGCTAACAGTATGTTATCTCCATCCTGCAACCTGAACTTCTCACCGACATATATATAATACTCGTACTAGAGCGCCCTCATAGCGCATACTTCCACCAAGTAAAATAATGTTGACGAAAAATTCGAATTGGCCCTGAAGCAAAATTTTATCATGATCAAACTTTTGTCGTTTGTGCCTCTTGTCATTATGTAATGACAGTTCCTGTAATTTTCTTGAAGATTTTAAGATCCGTCGATAGCTTTTTCAGTTATGTTTTCACAAACAATAAAGCAAATACAAAAAAGAAGCCAATTGATCGTCACGAAATTTAGTCAGCTGCGCTTCGTAGCATTCCCAACATTTCCTGCAAATTTTATCAAGATCCGTCCCTAACTTTTTGAATTACGTTACCAAACAAATAGACAGACAAACATACAAACAAACGGTGGGCAGATCTTCACAAAACGTTAATCATCTGTTTCTTCTAACATGACTAACATCCCCTACAAATATCATAAAAATTCACCCATAACATTTTCAGTCACTACTGTGACAGACAAAGAGAGAAGGACACAAGCAGTCAAACAGACAGATAAACTCCGACAAAAACGTAACCTCCTTCGTGGATTTAATCATCATAGCCTGAGGCTAGAAGATTAAGAACATGCTGATGATAATTTTGCTTAGATCGAAATCATCATAGCCTGAGGCTAGAAGATAACAACATGCTGATCATAATTTTGCTTAGATCGACTTTGAGGTACAACAAAATTTGCAGTGTCTACGTTCCCGAAATAGCTGAGAATCCAGACCCAGTGATGATGACTTGACCTGTCAGCCATAACTCTTGACTCTAGACGGCAGTATCAGTTTTTCCTGTCTGTTACAATCAACATATGTTGATTTAAATATTTATTGCAGCTAATTACCAAGTGCCTAGCTTCGATAAGCTAGAAAAAGTCATTTCTGCTTCATAGCTACCATTTTTAACGATGCTTAGTAAACTGATGTTTTGTGTACCACAGGTATATATGCAATCACCACTGGCGGCAGCTGACAGAATAAAGAACAACACACCATACACTTCAAACAAAATCTATGTGAGGGTCCCGAGGATAATGTTTTTTTCTTAATGCTTTATCTTCTTACTAGTGGTAACCATATGATAGCTTAAAGCAACGGATACAAGTTCTAAATCAGTAGGTTAATGACCTGAGCGATGAGATTCCTGTGAAACGAAACCCATGGATCAGCTACAACAAAGCTATGGTTAATCACTGAGGTGCCTACATTAACACACTCCTATAGCCATCTACAGTCCATCTATTATGTAACAAAACACAGTTGATGGAGGCTTGATCTCACCCTCCCTTGCCTGCTTGCTCCAATGTTGTTGTTGTTGTTACGCAGGGGGAGGCTCTGGAGGGTGTCGGGCAAGTGGCGGAAGGTATGAAAAGGAAGGAAGAGAGCATAAGAAGTGAAGTGCAGACAAAGGATTGTAACATAGAGAGGTGGGAAGGAGCGGGGTGGGATGGGCAGGACATTTGGATAGGTGGTTCACAGTGTGAGAGCCATTGTGGCATTCGGAGCAGGAGTCTGAGTCTGCTTGTCCGACCCTGTGGCGGTAAGACATCGGAGCAGAGCAGAAGCCTGAACGTAGTTGTGATAGGGTAGAACGGGCCGCCCGTGGAAGAGCGGTCTCTTCAAGCGAGATCTCCGGTGGAACGGTGCCCAAAACCCTGCTTACAGAGAGACGGTCTAGTGAATCTCACACGGCAGACCGATGGAGGATGGAGATGGCTGCACGGTACTCTTCATATGGCATGATATTATCTGTTAGCAAGTTGTTGATGTCAGAGTGGCATCTGGTTGACAGATTTTGGCGGATGCGTCGACAGAAAGAGTGGGCTGGGTGCTCAGGACGAAGGGCGGAGATGAGGTATTGGCGGCACTGAAGGCCGAAAGATTCGTCGAACCTTACTAATATGGACTCTAAATGGAAATGATCTATGGATGCCATGCGAAGGCAACCGGTCGCAGAACGGAGACCGGCGTTTTGAACTGTCTCGAGCTTCTGAATCGCGGAATGGTGAGCTCCAGGATACCAGACAGGTGCCACATAGGTGAAGACGAATCGGATAAATGCCTTATATGTGAGAAACAGGGTCTCCTTGCACTGGCCCCAGCGTGTGCCAGCTGGGGTTTTGAGCAACCTAAGGCGGTTGGAGGCTCGGGCAGCGAAAGAAGTGATGTGGGGTGTAAAAATGAAGTAGGTATCGAAAGTGACGCCGACGATCTTGGGGCGGCGCTCCAGAGGTAGGACAGTGTTGTTAACAGTGATTTGAGGGTCAAGTCTAGACTGATGGTGCCGGTCGTCCATAGTGTTGAGTTGGATTTAGAGGTTGTGATGGTGAAGCCTTTGGCAGCTGCCCAGTCACTGATCAGGTCGGAGTGATCCGATAGAGCAGCTGCAGCGGTGAGAGGGTGGCGATGGGACGCTACGATAGTGAAGTCGTCGGCCTATGATGTCACAAGAGGAAGACAGAACTGATCCCGATGGTATGGGGAAATCAGAGACATGGAGGTTGAAAAGGGAAGGCGAGGCAACAGAACCCTGAGGAACCCCCTCCTTGACAGTACCGAATTGGGAACGAAAATCGTTATAGAGGCAGCATGCTGCGCGACCCCTGAGGTAAGTCGCGAGCCATCTGACAATATTATGAAGGAGCGTGGTGTTAGAGACCGAGGAGCGGAGGCCTCCAGTGGGAACAGTGTCGAAGGCTTTGCTCGAAATCAATCAGCAAAGCCACCGTGCTGTCATGGGGCTTAGGCTTGTTCATGCCATTGGATGCTGGGAAGAAAAGGGGTAGCAGAGCAGATGTTGTGGAATGCATGGGTCGGAAGCCATGTTGGTGAAGAGATGGTTGGAATGCCTCATGGATGAAAGGCAGCAGAAGGCGCTCCAGGACCTTGGCAGCAGGGCACAGGAGCGATATTGGATCGAGCGGTAAGAGGTCCGTTTGTAGGCAGGTTTGGATGATTTTAGGATTGCAATTGTGTTTGCTAATTTCCATAGAGCGGGGATGTCAGCGTGAGCAAGGGAGAGATTGTATAGTCAGGTCAAATTGAGGAAACCTCGAGGGCCAAGGTGTTGAATTTGTTAGATAGATAATTTGCAAGGCCTATAGCTATAGAGGTCACAGAAGCATCAATAGCCTCTCGAACCTGAGAGGGAGTGAAAGGGGTTAAACTATGATCAATGAGATGACGCTTTCGGAAGACGCGTCTGCCTCTTCTGGGTGAAGTGGCTAGGAGAGGAGGCTAGGCGGCAGTAAATTGCTTACAAAAGCCCCTAGCAATGTCGCCGTTGCGGGTAAACGTGTGATTTCCATAAGAAATCGGCTGCTTGGGAGGAACGGAATACCGCTTGCGTGATAAAGAGCAGAGGAGGGATCAAAATTTGTTGGGATTGCTCTTAGGGTCACAATCCTGGATGGTCTGTTTCCAGGCCTCGCGGGCAGCACTGCAGATTAGGCAATCAGCTTCATACTGCAACTGAGGAAGAACAGGGTCTGGAAGGGTAAAGGCGGGGAGGTGGTCACGGCGGGTGAGAGCGTCCCATGAAAATTATATTAGGCTAGAGTGTTATTCAGTGATGAAAGCAAGTAATTTGTTTGGTAATGACGGTAAGAACTTTGTTAGAAGACGTGAAGGTGAGAAATTAAGTGTAAAGTGTACTAAGAAGACTGTGAAGTTTGGCGGCGGGAGCGTGATGGTTTTCGGTATGTTCTCT
>LQNS02278156.1:4045305-4061206 GCA_001587735.2 Parhyale hawaiensis
TCCTACTAACATAATGGCAATAGCTCAAAGAAGCCGGGGTGTTAGTCCCGGTGTCTCTTTGGGAATGGGCCTCTTGGTTCGTCTACTGCCGCCTATCTAATCTAATCAATAGCATAACTCGTTTTATACGTTATTGGTCAGCTTGTGTTCCGCAATGACAGACGGCGTGAGTCTAACAAGAAAGTGAGAAGTTTTTCAATTATTTTGCATGTCGTTTGGCAAAACATTAGGAATTAAACTCCAAATATCTAAAATATAAGTGCAACGACTGCAGCTTCAGCTCGAAAACTAACAGTTGGTGAAATTCCATCTGTAAACGCTGGACAAACTTCAATGATCTTGACTAAAACCAGCGCTAGTCATCCACTGGCGGTTTTTCTTCCGGAACCATTTGTTCTGGTGCGGTATACTCGGCGTACTGCATGGTGCTCTTCATGAGTTTGTCCTGAACCGGTACGATGACGTACAAGTCAGTATTCTCGTTCGTTTTTTCTATCATATTTAGATGTTTGGAATAATCTTGATGGTTTTGCATTTGTTTGTGCGGGCATTGGCAACTTTAAGCAATTTGTAAACAGAGATTTTGTGATCTATAATCCTCTCCTTCTCTTTTCTCTTGCTGGGCTGGTTGCGTCTAGGTTGATAACCTCATGGAGTTTCCTCCGTTCTCACGTCGCCAGGCTGGTGTATCTTAATAATAATCTCGGATACAACAGCTATCTTTTAATATTGTGGAGACTTATTGCCATCTTCACTGACTTAACGCTCTAGAAAATGTGCAATTGCAAGACATTGCGTTGTTTGTTCTTAAACGTTATAGATAGTTTGCCTCTATCACTGTATCATTAGCCCGCAATGAACAATCATCTCATTTTGTGTTTTTGTAACCTATTATATAGACTCCCGGTGACCTATTGGGTTACTAAAACACATCCTTAAATTACTTTTCGTTTTTATTATTCCAAAATACGGAGAGACAAATACTTTTCAGACGTAAATGTTGAACTAAGCAATAGCCAGGATGCAGTGATTGCAGAGCTATATTAACAGTGCAATGAAACAACAACTTGAAGATATATTGATCAAACCAAAACATGATACCGGCACTGCCCGGTCATCAACTGTACTCTTATAATTTGTTTTTTGCTTTCCTTTCATTTCTTTTAAAAGCTCCTAACCCTCTCCTACTATCTACTGTGGTCTTCTTCTCCTTGCCACTCCTCTCACCTAAAAACAAATTGAAGTATCTCCAAGCTCCTTTCAATATACACCCTTCGTGCAATGCGAAGATTTTGTGCACAGCTACATACAAGCTAGCAATCAAGTAAACCAATAAATCAAATTATCAGAATTTTATAAGTGCATCGTTAGCTCCTAGTGATGTTTTCCATCAATAACTGAAGGCGGAAAATGAGTACTCCCGCAAAACCCTCGTTGTCGTCTATTATCGACTCTTCGAAGGACTTCTCGGGGGAAAATTCCACAGTTTGCCAGTGGGCTAAGATCTACATTACAATCAGAGCTTTGTGCCTTTATATGTTTATTTTTGTGTTTGTTTATCTGTCCATTTTCTGACGAGCTTAAAGAAAACAGTCGATTATTAGGCCAGGTTGCAGACGATAGCAAAAGTGGACGGCAACCTTATATTTGAATGCGCTTTTTGCACGGCAAACGTTAAAAATTAAGCACTAAATATGCCTGATCTTCCCTTAGCACTCTCATGCATCCTGATTCTTAGTTTCCTCCCACAGATAATTTTGATCCATCACTTACTCTTTCTAATTTCATTTCATTTGATGACGTAACAGCTTTTCGCTGAGGGAGAAAAAAGAAATCGACGTATGGGAATTGCACAATTGCCGAACTAACTGTATTTCCTAACAAACAGCTGTTATTTGATAGGTGTACATAATAATACCCTCAAATAATAGCTGTTTGTTCGGTAATAGAGTTAGCTCGGCAATTGGGTATTTCCCCCAGATGATATTCTTGCGTTTCCATTATACCGAGCCAAAATTAAAATTTGGGGTGATTATTGACTGCCCGCAAAAAAAAAATAATAATAATTTTCTGCATGTCAGAGCAGGAAGAGAAGCGTTTCACTTCTCAGCAGGTGTGAAGCGGGGAACAACCATCTCTTGTGGATCTTTAAATTTGCATTTGTATATATCAACGAAAGTGTGGCAGTGATGAAATAACATCACGAATTCTTCGCAGTCATTTTTGACGGTCGAGTACACTAGTAAATTGAATATTGAGTCTGGGTGGGTAGGTACATCTTGTAATTATTTCTCCTGTCACTGTAACAGCTCCAGTGTGCCATTATATATACATAAATTCAACCATTGAAGAGCTAGTCCAAGAAATAAAATCAATAGCGAAGGCCCTAATACTGCGCACATGCACGCTTTGTGTATGCCAGACTGGTAATAACGTTACATAGGTTACTCTCTAAAATATTTCAAAGAGAGAACAATATTTTCTCTATTGGCAGTAGTATGGCAGGAAAATAATACTACTCGGTGAATCATGGTATGACACAGGCCCATAATTTTACCACTATTCTCGTTACATTGTTTTCTCAAAGTTTGTGGACCTGACGATATGCAACACGAACGGTCACTCGGATTGGTCGAGTTACGACCAATCAGAGTATTGAAACTGTTATGGTGACTATGTGATGGTGAAGAAAAAGCTGCGAGGGCACGCTATACCGTTTCATTCTTACGTACTGAGCTGCACAGAAAGTTAGAAACTTTCAAAGGAGAAGATTCCCGAATAAAATTATTTAATAAATTTAATAGTGAGATTGATTGCCGTATTAGACACTAGCTTTTTCTTAATATTCTTGACTAAACATATTACTTGGGCTGTGGATGCTAGAGGATGACCAGCAACGATACAAAACGCGGGTATTCATTGCATCGAAATAGTACAGTAATATGTGTGTTTGTTAAAGGCTGTTGAAAGAATAGATCGGACTAAATAATCTATGCCCCCTCAGCTGCGAAACAATCCATACGAGTGTGGCCTACATGAAGTGGGCCTGATCTCTCTCCAGCAAAGACGACTCAGGGGGCAACTAATAGAGACATTCGAGCAATTGCATGGCTTCAACAACGTACCTACAACGGGACTTCTTGAAAGAGACGTTGATGATTGCCTGCGAAACTACGGTCAAAAACTCAAGCATAAACCTCGAAGAACAACCTCAAGTCAGAATTTCTTTCCGTATTGCATATAGTGAACATCTGAAAGCGACTCCCTTCTGACGTTGTCGGTGCTGAGACAGTCAGCGCGTATACAAATCGACTTGACAAGCATTGGGAGAGACAACCTCCACAGCTAAAAACACTTTTTCAAGGAGTCATAAGCTTTTAACTGCCAAAGCTTCGGAGGTCACCTTAATCCAGAATCTTCTCTCTTTTGCCCCAACTAACTTGACATCTCTAAGCTCCGTAGATTTGCAGCTATGTATAAATCGTGGCGACATGATTGTTTGTTTGGCAGAGGTTTTTCCTTCCTATTTCTTCTTGTTTCCTCAGCAACCTGAATGATACTAACATAATGGCAATAGCTTATAGAGGGCCGAGGCGTAAGTCCCGGCTGCTCTCTGGGAATGGGCCTACTGGTCCGTCTACTGCCAGCTATTTAATCTATTCTAGCTATCCATTCCATCCTGATACTATTCACTTTAGGTGAATACCTAAATTACTGGCAGACTTTTTGTGTAATATGTATACAGATTCTCAGAATCTGTACGAGAAATCAAAGTCACTATTATTTTTTTATCAATGTGCACCTAACTGTACTTCATAATTAGAATACCCACTGTGTGTAACCAATTTCGTTGCCCGAGATCGTGTGCCTGAGCGATGCACTATTAATAATAAAAACATTTCTTTGTTTACTGAGCGAACCTGAGGACCTTAGGGGGCGACATGAAAAAATGAGGCTATTTTTCATTAGAATTGTGCAGAATATTATTTAAGAAGTTTCTCATTACCGCTCAACTTAGTCTTCCTGTACATGTATAATAATCGGCACATTTCTCTGCTGGCTCTCCCGCTGTTCACCAAATTCAGTTTCTCACGCAACGGGTGGCCAGCACAAGACAACCTGGACTTCATCCGTACATCATCTCCATTAGGTACCAACGGTATGTTGAGGAAGATATCCTCATATTAAGTTTGGGACTCATTTAATTGATAATATATTAAAAAAGAGATATGGTCTAAGTTTGGGACTCATTTAATTGATAATGTATTAAAAAAGATATATGGTCTAAGTTATGGACTCATATGATACCATGTAAAAAAAAATACATGAACTCTTTAGTGCGTTTTGCATTCACATGCTTGTGGACGTGGTATTCCCACTAACAGTGATACCGTATATGTTTTCACCACTAAAGATTGAAAAAAAAAATTCCTGTGCTGTGGAAAACAGAAAAGATAAAGAAATGCTTGCTCGCAGAGCAGTTTTATCTCTTAAACTGCATCTATAGAATAAGAGTGGTGACACTCCTTTTAAATCACTAGTACTGAATTTCTATACTGAGCGGCAAATAGTTATTGTACTTGTCAAATAGGAAGTGAAAGCACTAGCCATATACAAGGTTATAGCGCTTGTGGAATATGGCTAATATTTTCATATCAGCCATTCAATAACTAAGATGATAATCGCAACGATTGCATATCAGAAACTAAAGCACAAATTCGACTGATGATATTGATGAACTTGGTAATAACCTGTGCATGAGAAGAGAAATTTGTCAGTACCCCAAAAATACATACAAGATGCTTTAGAAAAAGAACAAATTATTGCTGGTCAACAAACAATATGGCTGAGATTTCATTGGCGGTCACTGCGGGGTTCCATATACAGTAAATGGAACTCTGCATTTCACAGGACCTGACAGCTTGTCTGACTTGTAGAAGAGAGCAAGTGAGATCTCAAGAAATAGGGAAGTAGTAAATACAGAACGAAGGAAAGAAAACAAGAACTAGCGAAAGAAATTAACGAAGTAAAATAAATTAAAAAGAAAAGAAATACCATCCGTTTAACATGGTTGGTTAATATTGTATTTATATCCTGATAAATGCGTACAACCCATGGCTCTGACTGAGAAATTGTGTGGTCAGAACGTTCAGCTAACCCTACAACTCCCAGCCTCCTCTGCAGAAGACCTTTCAATCTTTTCCATGGGAAATGAAAATTTTTCTCTTTTCTCTCTTACGAAATAGAAAGCTTGCAGTAGGCCTGACCAACAGGCCCATTCCTAGACATCACTGGATCACACTCTGCCACCCTATTTTTAATTTTCAACGTCCAGTAAGGCCTTTAATTCTAAAACTTTTCTAAAAATCCGCAATTCAGTACGCCATTTGCAAATAAATTTTACGTCTATAACTGAAGATTTACAGGAATTTTTCTTGATTTCATATTGTATTAAAGTACATCCTTATTCAGGGAAAGTGTAAAAACACATTTCCCCATTAAAAACTGCAGCTTTACTTTTTTTCTTGACGCTTTTAAACAGTAACAGATAAGAATAACTAGAGAGCACTCTGAGAGCGCATACCTCCGCCAAGCAAGGCAACAGTAACGGAAAATCCAAATTGGTTCTGAAAAAATTATTTTCTTTGTATCAGCACCAAAATCTAATCATTTGTGGCTTTTGATAGTAGCAACAACTCCTGTTATTTTCATGAAGATCAATTCATAACTTTTTGAGTCATACTGCTAACAAACGTGAGAAACATAAGTCAAACACACAAAGAGACGCACCGATCATCACCAAAATTTAATCATTTATGTCTTTTAACATTACTAAAATTTCCTGTAAATTTCATAAAGATCCATTCATAACTGTTTGAGTTATTTTGCTAACAATCATGAAATCAAACAAAGCGATAAATGAACAAACAAATCATCCCCAAAATTTGGTCATTTACTCTTCGTAGTAAACCTAAAAACTTATAAAAATTTCATGAAATTCCGTCGATAACTTTTCGAGTTATGGCCTTAGGAAAAAATAGGCAGCCAGACAAAGAGCAGATGAGCAGATTTTCAGCAAAAAAACGTTCTGTTACTGTTAACATACCTTACAATCCTTGCAAATTTCGCAAAGATCCGTCCACAACTTTATGAGTAATCTCAGTGACAGACAAAGAGAATAACAGATAGACGAACGCGACGAAAACATAACCTTCTCGGCAGAGGTAACCATAGAAGCATTCGAGGGAACACACCACCGCCAACCAATACAATGTTAACGAAAAACTGAAAGTGATCTTGAATCCGGGATTTCGTTTTAATCATCTTCAAAATTTGATCATTTGTTCCTTTTAATGTTCTTAACAGTTCCTGTAATTTTCTTGAAGACCCATCCTTCAATTTTTCAGCTATATTTTGATAAACGTACGGCTAAACACGCAAACGGGCTAACAGATGGTCAGAAAACCTTGCATTTTTCTCATCATATGCTTAACAGTTCCTGTACATTTCATGAAAAGTAATGTTGCCAAGATAAAAAAGTAGACAAAGAAACACACAAAAGGCAAAACAGTATTCACCAAAATTTGTTTATCTGCTTGCCCAAATATGCCTAGAATCTGCAATTCCATGAAGACCTGTTCATTACGTTTTGAGTGATCTGCTTGATAAACGGATATACGCCGACAAAGCATAACCTCCTTGGCAGAAGTAATTAAAGGCGCATTTCAGGGCTAAAAGTTGTAACCTTGCTTTCCAGAGTTGTAAACTCTTTATTGTAAAATAAAAAGAGGTACTATTAACGTTTAATTTCCTTATTTGGCTATTTTCACTAATTAGAAAATATGGTCTTCAACATATCTACGTTTCTTTGGCTGATCACCGTCTTCACACATGCCGATAGCCGCCTCTGGCACCTGCTGGCGTCAGATGGCGCTGCACTTTCGGACCTATCATCATCATTCACATCTACTACAATTTCCGAAGTCATGTGCGTCATCAAAGCTGAAGCGGAAGCAGCGACTGCCAACATTGCCTGCTTCAAAGCCGACACTTGCATCTGGGCCGCTCTGTACAGTGCGGACAACATCCCGCCCCCCGCTGAGGGTTGGAATTGCTATTATGTTGCAGGTGAGCTTTCAAACACTCCAATAAATGCCAACGGGTTATTTTTTACTCATATTTAATTCAAATTTTGGTGCATCGTACTTGAAGTCTTAATTAAAGTTCTCCTCTTGAAAGCTACTTGTGTAAAGTTTGTCAAACCTGTCCAAAATAAAATACAAAATCCAGATGACGCAATATTTAGGAAACCTGCAAGATAATAGATGTATATGTATTGGATCCCTTCTTGTACGGAGATAAGATAGACAGGCATTCAACCGTCAAATGAACACACGTGGATATTCAAGGATTTTGCGGTCATAGGCATTATCAGCTGGTGAAGTGGCGACCGAACTGCCAATACAGTTACCAAACCGAAACATTTTAGACGGAGAAGCATACTACAGTGGCCTCAAAAATAAAGTTTACCCCTGTGCCGCAGAATCAAAATTATTGCATAATTCACTAATAACTTTGTTTTTGCATTCCCCGCCATATGAGAAGAGAAAGGAGGGTGGTATGACGTGTGTTGTCCCCCCCCCCGCGCCACACAGAAGTCCCCGCTACACAGTCAGTCTGTGATCTATCAGAGCTCGAACAGAGTACACGTACGTTGTACTGGTTCATGGTCCGCAACTTTCATACCTTTTCACGTATTTTGGTACCATACCAGAAGCCACTACGGCATCAAAATAGGTCGGAAGAAACTTACCATAGATAAGAGATTCGGGCCCTCATTCTATTCGAGCAGGGAGTGCCAGTGAACTGCGTAGCTGTTGAATTGAATGTCAGCCGAGTATCCCTTTTTAAGGGTAAAAAATCAGCTTGCGCACTACCTGCCGGGACCATACCTCCCCGCAAAGTGAGTTGTGGGTGCAGGAGAAACACAATACCTTGTCAGTCCTTGCTGTTGTCTTTCTCTTGCACCCACAATTGAATAGAGCTAGCAATGAACCGTCGTTATACTAGAGAGTATTTTGTACTAATCTGTAGTAACAGGATATGGTGATTTACGAGCACAGTCCTTCATGTCTACCCAAATAACACTGCAGATGAACTAAGGTGTTGCGGATTTTGATACCTATAACAGATGCCCATGAGTGCTTGGACGACACCGGAGAGCCTCTACAACTCAACCCTCCAGAAAATGACACGGTCTGCGGAGTGGAGTACAGGACAATTTGCACCATCTCAGGCCCGAAAGTGATCTGTAAGGTTTACCTAATATTTTTTTAAACTATTTCATGTCACCTACTATGCTGACAGATAATTTGTACCATAGTTCGACTAAAAATGCTCATTACGCTAGCTTCCAATACGCATATTTTGTTTTCCGTAGTTAGTGTCACCAAATGTTATGACACCGCATGTGAAGTCAAATATAGGCATTTGTACCAAATCTGGTCTACCAAGAATCTCAAACTTGATCTTAACGTCGATATGAACCAATTTCGCCACATTGTCTAGTCACATTTTATTTATTTTGCACTCACTTGTAATTATCAGAAGCTGCTGCTGCTGCACGACATTAGCAAGCATAGAGAGCCACAACGTGAGTCCTGGCCGACGGCTCTCTGGGAATGGCTCTTTTTGTCCATCTACTGTCAGCTATATAATCTAATATCTGTTTCCCTATATTGGTTTGTATATCTATCGTTGTTTTGTACAACGACGCATAAGGCAAACCGTTAAAATTGACCTTTAACATTGCACAGCATCCGATCCGTCGGTGATCCCCCACCTGGACAGCTGTACAGCACCGTTCACTGTGACGGATTACGGTTGCATCATGGTAGACACCACACCCAGGACCGGGTGTGATGGTAGGCAGTACTGCCAGAGCATTGGGGGAGACTTGGCTTCTCCACGCAGCCACGAGGATTTTTTACTACTTTCTGATTGGCTGGTTGCGAACTACGGTGCGACTTGAGCTGTAAATATAGTATAAATTCAAGCACCCTATGAAATAATATGGAGTATAGAAAAATTCATGAACAAAGTTTGTATACTTGTAGTTAGCGATCAGATTTTCTCTAGCGAAATACAGAGGACCAAAAAAATAGCCGCTTGCAAGCTTTTTCAATAATGTTGATAGCTACTACGAGCATTACGCTAAGACAGTGTGTGTACTTCAAACTTTATTAACTTCAGCAAAATGCATTGACATAAACTGTGGCCACTAAGGTACTGTAGACAAACTGCTTGGGACAAGAATTCGACTGATTCTTCAGATCGCTACTGTAATATACATGCTGTTTGCTGCTATTCTGTTGGTACTACAGTTGAGACCATTAAAAGTGAAAGGATGCACCTTAAAACAAATTTATTTTCAGATACCCACTTGAACCTCCGAGTCGGAGCATTCCTGCGTCCAGACAGTTGGCGGTACATCCGAAACGGCCGCAGTCCTGGACCATATGGCTCTGGGGACTGGGCCAACGACGATCCAGACGATCCTGGAGTTTACTGTGCACGGCTCGTTAAGCAGTACCGAAAATACCGGCTGAGCGATAACGCCTGCAGCTGGACGTACCCAGTCGTGTGTGAAGTGTTCCTGGACTAGCGATGTAAAGTTCTATTGCAAGCGATGGGTCTTAAAAACTAGTAGGATTAAAATGGTGACAGGCTTCTAGGGCACTGTGCATGCATGAAGTGCTTTTTGCAACAATTTAAACCCATTAGACAAGCCCGCTCTACAGAAACGCAAATATTTTATTCCTTATTATCAATGAATAGCAGTAAAATGTACAAAATAGAGTACCCAGACTTCTAACTGACGTCCAGTACATTGATTAAATAGCTGGCAGTAGACGGACCAACAGCCCCAGTTCCAGAGAGCAGCCGGGACTTACGCCCCGGCCCTCTGTTAATTATTGCCAGCGCGTGTGACGTTGAGTTGGCCCAATTCCTTTTAGGGCCGCCAAATGGATAGAGTAACTAGAACACCTCGTGGCGGAAGACCATCACCCGCGGTGGACGCAAATTCAACGCTGTCATGTGTTATTACCAGCTTAATCTAGAGTCTTAGCATTTTTCACATCTTAGTCGACCCACCTGACTGTCTGAAAAAGCTAAATTCCTTCTGCCTCTTTTTGGGTGGAGTTATAGATTCACTGACGTCTTTTTTGATGGCCAACTAACTGAAATTTTTTTACAGTTTTTCACATCTCAGTCAACCCACTTGACTGTAAAAATTTCTATTATGACTCACCTTCTACTTTTTTTGTAGGATACACAAAATTCGTCGCTGCTAATTCTACTTCTTTGGCGCCGCTGCTACATCTAGGTCAAAACACCTGACTCCCTACAAAAAATTATGAGCATTGCTCAATTGCTTCTGCCTCTTTTTGGTCGGGGGTTACAGATTCAACGCAACCATTTTTATGGCCAGATAACTTAAGATTTTTGCCATTTCCCTTATCTCAATCTACCCACCTGACTGCCTACAAATAAATATAATATATGTATATATATACTTAAATCTTCACCGAAAAGATAATCATCTCTCTTCGCTCGCGATGATAGTCACAAAGTAAAGCGTACAATCAATAAATTCAGCGTAAAATGCTTAAGCAGTTCGCGTGATCGTCTGGATCGCCTAGTTTTAGAACTATTAGTTTAGATGCATGTTACCATCCCATCCACTAAGTCGATGGGCTTCATGAAGAACCTAGTGAAGAACCTTAGGAATGGAACTAGCAGGATAAGCTTGGCGAATAATCTTTATGAAGAAGTCTAGTGAGAAGGGTTGGTGAAGACGGTTTTTTGGAAAAGCTGTGTGTAGAAGCTTTGGGAACAGTTCGGTGAGAAGCATTGTCGAGAAGCTTAGCGGAGAATCTTGGTAGAGAAGCCTGCTGGAGAAGCTTGGTGGAAAGGCTACCTAGGTGAAGAAGTTTGGTGAAGAAGCATGGTAGAGAAGCTAGTGGAGGAGCTTGGTGAAGGAGATTGATTGAGAAGCTTGGTGAAGCTTGGTGGAGAAGCTATGTAGGTGAAGAAGTTTGGTGAAGATGCTTGGTAGAAAAGCTGGTGGAGAAGCTTGGTGAAGAAGATTGATGGAGAAGCTTGGTGAAGCTTGGTAGAAAGCTTGGTGGAGAAGCTATGTAGGTGAAGAAGTTTGGTGAAGAAGCTTGGTAGAGAAGCTGGTGGAGAAGCTTGGTGAAGAAGATTGATGGAGAAGCTTGACTGAAAAGCTCGGTGAAGAAGCTTGGTAGAGAAGCTTCGTGAATAAGCTTGATAGAGAATATTTTTGTAGTTGAGCATTCAATCATCAAGTTGAGCGTGCAATCATTAAGTTGAGCGTGCAGCCATGAAGTTGAATGTGCAATCATTAAGTCAAGCAGCTGATCGAACTTCCCTCCTATTTCCTTCTTTGTGATCATTAACTGAATTTTCTCCTGTCTAAATTCTTAACATTGTGACGGAGAGACGAACCGACAAAACAAACTAGTGCCGTATACCAACAAGCCGTATATTATTATAAAGGATACTTGGTAGCACTGACGTCATTGCCCACATAGGTCAAGACCGGTTTCTTCTGCTTGTGTAAGTGTGGTTGGAAAATACAGAGTTGACATATAAATGGCGGTTTTACTAAAGTCATAGGACTGTCGTAAAAGACTAATCTATTTCATATTCCTTCGTGATTCAGGAGAGCTAGTGTGCACAGCGCTTTAGCCCAGGTGAGTGCATGTGGTTTCATTTCTTTTCTAAGACATGCGCACAAGTGTGTACTACGTTTTTCTCTTCATGTTTCGAGTTGTTCAGGTGATAGTTTACAGTAGGTTGGAGCGAGGGAATTGTCTGCATGCCGTTGTGTCTGAGAATTTCAAGAAATTGGGCAAAACTTCAATATCAAATGTACAGCATTACGAATAGACAGCAGTTAGTTAGAAGGTTGAAAGGCGACCAGCGAGGCAGAAATTTGAAGGACATAAACACTTGTTGGACTACTATCAATTTCCATCCATATTCGTAGTGAGTTGGGAACTATACGATCTGGCAATGATTTCAAAGTAAAATAAAAATTAAAGTATCGTGCGTCGAAACGAAGTAATGAAAATACTTCCGGTACATTGACAACATGATGAACAATAAAAAAATAACTAATCATAAATCGTAAATAATGAAAACAGAAAAATAATTTTATTTCAAAAATCAAGTCGTTGTAATGCAATAGTGTAAGTAGAGCGCTTCACCCACGGTTTCGAGATCGGCGCTTCGTTCTCTTACTAAAGGCGTCCAGCCTTGGAATGGTCGACACTGCAACGTCAGTATTTCTAGAATTCAAAATCCGCTACGAGGGAAGTAACCAAACCAGCGGCGGTGATGTCCTGAGGTCGCAGTCGTCAAATATAAATCTTATGTCTCTGACGCCATGACTCTGGTAATCTGTGGTTGACCGCAGCCGTGCGCTCCACTGGTCCTAGCGGGAAATCATCAACGGCACTCTTCTCTGCTGTTAAATTCCCTGTTACACGACTACCTTTCCTCGTATTTCTGATCGTTCTCAAACTCTTTGCATAACTATCAACAAAATCTCCATATATAATATCCACCAATACTTAAAACTTGCTCTAATACTGAATATAATCATGTATTGGTTGTTAAGATACGCTCACATACAATCGCTTTATATATAATATTTAATGGAATATTATTTGTTAGATGGCAATGGGCTACGGCGAGTGCGTGCTAGCAATAAATAACTAGCAACCCCTCGATATTGTCTCATTTAGCCATTACAAATTGATACACATTCCTGCTGGTGAGTAATATACGCTGTTTGTACTCAATCACGTGTACAATGAGGGTACAAAAAATACTTACGTGCGTATTGATAGTCTTTAGAGAATAAAGCTTAGTTTCTGAGAGTGATGCTTGTCTCGACATATCATATGCTATTTACAGTCAAATAAAAGATGTAAATTCCACAAAGGATGAGCTAATTGTGCAAGTAATATATTACTGTAAGTCCAATATCGTATCATTTAGACGTACGGGAGTCGCACATTAGAAGAGCTATGTTCGATGCCACAGCCAGACAGGCGAGTTATTTGCGACGCTGACAGCACTGGCTCAGCAAAATTGGGTTGCACAGCTGCCGTAGGGGCACTTACTTTCCTCAGCGCTGGGTAGGGATGGGTGCGGGTCGTTGAACCTTCGGTCGATGACGCCATAGTTCTTAACGACTCGTGGACAACTGTTGGGCCAGTTGGCCTATATCTGCTGCACCAACCAGCACGTGCAGATTCCCTAGTTGAGAGTGCAGTCAAGCTGACTTCACCTATATCTGAGATATTTTACAAATTGCGTGTGCTGTATCTTGCTGAGAAATCTTAAAAGAAGCGCATCAGAAACTGAACTTAATAACTTTCACTTCCAAAGGAATAAAATCATTCTTTCCTTACCGCAAGCCACTGTAGTGTAGTCGAACAATTTGACTGTAACAGCCGCAAAAAGCCTACTAATTCCTTCTTCTTGATTTACCTGCAACATTTTGCAAGTCCGAGTAGAAATTATAAACATAACCTTCTGGATTCAAATTATGGGATAATCTTAAACACTTTTCTGGTATGTATGAGTATATGTATGTATTTATCAATGTATTTATTTATTTACCTATTTACTTATTAAATAGTATATGGCATCAGATACTCTCAGATTATCGCCTCAAAATGCCCGTCAGGGAGTAAAGCAGCAGCTCCGTTATGAAACAACGGCAGAAAGTATTTGGAGCCCACCCGGACACACAGCCCGCTTTGACCCATGTACCATCACCCGGGCAGAGAAAATGCGAAAGCAGAAAAAACATAAATGCTGTTTCCAATACAGCCATGCCTTCACCTTATGCTATGCTGCACCTTACAGAGTTCGGGGCCGCGCCGGCGGCGGCTGAATTACGGTGAAGCAGACTAATTACTTCTTGGCTCTGCTTTGGAGAACAATCATTTGCTCACTTAAGTTAAGCGCTAATTGCTCAATTAAGTTTTTGCATTCCTATGGTCATATTTAATTCTATTCGCTCACGCAAGCTGTTCTACAAGCGCGCCTGTTGACATATGTTGATTCCCTACTTCTTTGCCTCTCAAAGGTGGTCAAAATTGACTTGAATAATTTACAAATGTCAGGCTAGATGTATCACGCTGACCCTGTGAATGTACCTAGGCCAACTGCTAGCGACAGTTGACTAGTTAATTAATTGGTGAGCGCTAGTAAAGAATGTTGTGTATCTCTATAGGCCAACTCCTTCAACAAATTGATATATTATTAATACTCAATGTTCACGTCTCCAAAGATCGTTTCTAATATTTACAAATTCCTTCGCTGTAGAGAAGTTATTTGATGAACGCTGCCGGGGCTTCTTATATATATAATTATCGTATTCTAAATTGAAGGTTTATTATTATTAGATTTTTGGCAGGACTGTACATGATAGAAACTCGTTCCAGTAATTTTTTTCCTCTTACCCCATTTAGCACGCCACTTTTAGGTCTAAAATACATATACGATTCTAATATTGTGAATGTTATTCAGTTAAATCCCCTAATTAGTTTAGAAAAAAAAGAATGAATCATAGTATTTGAACAAATTACGAACAGGTGAGTTTGCCAACAAATGTTTACAAAATTTCTTTCACAAACTTGCAGAGAGAAAGCTCATGAACTTAGGAGAATAGCTTAGGCGGTAACCTACAGCCAATTAATATAATGTACTATGATTCTACATCTTAAATTTTACGTATCTTCCGTTTATAAATCAATTGCTTATATCTATGAACAATGCAGAAAAGAATTTGGTGTATGTAAGCCCAAAACATTAAATTTCCAATGTGGACAAATTAGGGATCAGTGTTCACTTTAGGCGCAACGGAATCCAACTTTCGACCGAATGAGAGGTATTGATAAGGTAAGATCGGACGAATTGGGGGATTGGCCTGTATTTTCACCCAGATGGGTGCCGCTAACGCGCCGCACATTGAAAATAAAACTATTGTTGTCCCAAAACCCCAGCTACTGTATTGTGCATAGCAGATATCTAGGTTTATCAAGCTCCTCACTAAACCGCTAAAGGTTAGTTGAACACTAAAAGTAAAGTTATTGCCCTGCACGGCCTACATTACTTGGGAATTTCCCACAGTTACTTTGGTGTCAACTATGGGACCTGCAATTATTTATTTCAAGTGTGCATTTAATATTTGCAGATCAGCCATAGAAGCTCAACCCTAATTTTCTCCGAAGAAGCATGGAAAGTAGAAATAATTTTTAAACTGAGCAATTTATTATCATTTCCCTGAGAGAATTGTGGGCCACTGCAAAAGCTAAAACAGTAGTAATATGGTGGGCAAATACCCTGTAAAGAGTAACCTGATATGTATGTCAAGCGACTCCACAGTATGGGAAAATTGGAGGTTTAAAGGAGGAGTGTTCAATTATTCCCCCTTGCAAATGGACCCTTAAAATCTCAAGTTTCAAGGAGAGTTACAATATCCCCGGGCAACTGGACCCTTAAATTTAAAGATTCAACGAAGGGGTGCTAAATATTTTGCACCGTGTTGCAGAAATTTCACGGTGCAAATTTCAAATGGACCCATAAAGGCACCACTCGCTCGCCCCAACCCAGCCGACAACATTCGCTTATGGAACTAACCTCCCCAAACTTCAGACAAACTTGGCCAATCTTAAGTTCGGAAATCAAGTATTTCCCACAGGGCTGGTCTTGAATGAAACCCTGGGCCTTGCTTGCATTATTATAGGCTGGCTTACTGAAGAATGCGGAACTCTAACGGTAGTGAAGAATGTTT
>LQNS02278156.1:4137398-4156603 GCA_001587735.2 Parhyale hawaiensis
CTTCGGGCCAAAATATCCTATCTTAAGCGGTAAAATTAGATCTTTATCTCTCTACTGGTGACGAAGCAATCTTCTCGTGCAGTATAATTGCCCCGTAGCAGCTTTAATTGTTTATTCACAATTATGATAACTGATGCGAAGAAAGTATACCGCAACGTTTATTGTTGCTGACGAGACCTTCAATTATTATGGACTATTTAATTTGAAAACTAATAATAACCGGCGAGCACTAATTTGCAGGTGAAAATTATTGTAAGGAAAAAGTGGTGAAACAACATTTTAAATTTATATTAAAAAAATTACAATAAACTTATTTAACACCCTAGTTCATTCAACACTGCTCAGGTGTCTTCTGTTGCTGTCTGGTAGTGTCTGTAGTCATTGCGACATTGTTTTCAATTTACACGCAAAATTTAAAGCTAGGTAAATTCCCTAGAAGTCAACGGTACTTTTCAACAGTACAGATCACTTGGAATTTTCAAGTAATCTTTCTTTATCTCTTAAGCTAACAGATTTTTCAGTATGCTATGCTGTCTAGAGTGCCTAATGCAAATAAAGGTTCCTGACTGTAGTTGTAGTATAAGTAGGCAAATAAATATCCACAGGCCACAAATATACTATGCACTTATTAGACTGTTTAACTTTATGTGTGACAGGTTCACAGTGATTCTTATGCCCATGTTGTAGTTTTAACGCTCAAACGAAGTTTATATCCTTATATACAAGCAAACGCTAATATTTCAAATTTTTCGGTGAACTAGCGATAACAAGATGGCGAAAACTCAACTTATAACCTAATTAAGAAAAAGTGATTCACTAAAAGCCTTTTAGGACTAAATCCTTATGGCATATGAAGAACACAAGTGTACCGTCAAACAGCACCTAACCTGTCAGAGACATTAACGCTTTATCGCGAGGGTGAAAAGCACCTTGCTAGGAATAGCATTATGGTAATGACCATGCACGTTCATACGCTCGATAAAGGGATAAGCACCGTTAAGTAGATTGTGCGGCTTCTGTAGTGGTAGTTTTTAAGACTGTATTTAAACTACCGCATTTTATCTCTCTGAGAAAATTCTACTTTATTCCGCTTATTATTACCTCCGCCGAGGAGGTTATGTTTTCGTCGTGTTTGTCTGTCTGTATGTCTGTTTGTTTGTCTGTCTGTCACCAAGATAACTCAAAAAGTTATGAACCGATTTCGATGAAATTTACAGGGATTGTTAGGTATGTTAGGAAGAACAGATGATTAACTTTTGGTAAAGATATGTCCATCCGTTTGTTTGTTTGTTTGTCTGCCTCATTTTCCTTGATGCCATAACTCAAAAAGTTATGGATGGATTTTGATGAAATTAACATGAGTTGTTAGGTATATAACAAAGACTATATGACCAAACTTTGGTAATAATCCGTTGGTTTGTTCGTTTGTTTGTCACTGTTTTAAATTTTATGCATGTTAGCACAATAACTCAAAAAATAATTAATGGATCTTTATGAAATTTATAGGGGTTGTTAGTTGAGTTAAACGACATAGATGATTAAATTTTGGTGGATCTATGTGTTCGTTTCTATGTTTGACTTATGTTTGTCATAACGTTTGTTAACACTATAACTCAAAAAGTCATCAACGGATCTTCAAGAAAATTGATCAAGCTGTTATTAAAATGAAAAGGCACAAATGATTAGATTTTGGAGTTAATACAAAGAAAATTATGGTTTCAGAACCAATTTGAATTTTTTGCTACCGGTGCCTCACTTGGCGGAGGTATGCGCTCTCAGAGTGCTCTAGTCTATTAATATGATGTCTTTAGTCATTATTGGAGGAGTAGCTTTCGACTTTAAATGCTACCTTGAATATTGTTCCTGTTATGCTATGGTAAAGATACATTGTGTTGAAAAGCTACACCTCGGCATGAATAGGTTAAAGTGAATAGTGCATTCGTGCAGACGACGATAAAGTATTTTAGCTCCAATGGTGATCCCAGTATCACCTTCACTGAACTTCGAAATGAGTGCACTCATATAAATTGAAGAGGGACAGAGAGTCCCTCAATTTCGTCATTATTTTAATGCTCTAAAATTATATAAATCAAAACTTATATTGGTGTCATAGAGGCTGCTTCTTGCAGTCATAAATAATTATTTATGGTCGTTACCTTAATCATACGAAGACTGTTATGACAGTTATCGTTCTAGTCATTTTCAATTGATATATATAATTCGTAAATTTCAGTAAAATCAAATACATCATGTCGTAATTGGACAAATAAGCCTTTGACCACTATTAAATAACCTTAAATGCCGTAAAACCGTCAAATTTAGTTATTACATGAGATATGAAACAAGTAACCGCTTGCATTGTTTATTGTCAATCGATTTAGAAATATACAGTATATGAGTGAACATTCATGTGTATTTTTTGAACCTGCCACAAGAAAAGCCTTGTAGTGATGATCACTCTAGTATGAAAGAAATGTCCAACATATATTCAGCAGAAGACTTTAACTACAGGTAATGATGGGAGGAACCGATTCGGTTGTAAGGCAACTTTGTTCTCAGTCCAATAGTAAAACTTCATTCTGGCTGGACTACAAATATTCGCAGGCTGCAATACGCTACAAGTTCTTCGACTTTTCGAAAAAAATTAAATAGTGAATGTTCTACGAAATGGAGCACGCTTGTTCCTGTTTCCTATAGAAAACATATTGCAGAAGCAAAAATTATTTTACACTCCGTCAAATGTTTTACGAAAAGCAAGATCATCAATGAATGAAAAAAGAGATAACTTGCCTACAGGCACTACTATTTTTTTTTCTTAAGACACCATGTAAATACCTTTATTTAAGTTAGAAAAGCATGAGCAAACGAAGATTAATATCATCTGTATATTTATACGCTAGTATCTATCTGCGTCAGTGTGTGTGTGTAGGTGTGTGTGTCACGCTTTTCACTAATTGATATAACAAAATTAGAGATTTTACCTCAAATGTGAATCAATCAGCAATGGCTTCACGAGCCCATCTATCTATGATATAATTTTACTTGAAGCTTAATCTGTACGACCACGTTACGCTTGTCAATGGAACCATATGACACTCTTCAGTATAAGTTAGGGGAGAATTCAACTAGCAAAAAGCTTTAATTTTCGCTGGAAGGCAGTTCAACCAAAGCTGTCGTCTCTTCGCCTCTTGAAAAAATTTTCAGTCAGTTCGAAGACATGAAGATTAGTCCACCATCACATCTACCACTTTCCATTTTTTCAAGGAATATTATGTTCCCTTGGCTGATGGCCGATGACGTTTTATCTGGGACATATGCGTAACTAGGATAAGGTGCGGGAGAACAGAGCGGGTAGTGTTGGACATCTCGACTCTAAGATATTTTTTTGACATAGTTGTGCGTGTCTAGGGAAAGACAATGACATCTTGAGAACAGAAGGTTACGCTGCTGTGACTGAAGAAATTGTCCGAGTCTGTTGTACTTTCTTGTACAGTTATCGCATCAAACAAAGCAGAACAAATTATGAGCTACTGCTCAATATCCACGGCTCCAGCAATATCATAAACAATAGTTGTATGCTCCAATAAAATCAATTAAAACGTGTGATATGATAGAGGGCTAAATTATCTGTAAACTGTGGAAACAGAGCTTATAAATGGCATCAGAGAAACATTGCAAAAAGTATTGCTGTACCTCTACGTCTTTATAATTAAGACGCAATTGCAAGTTTTTCACTGAGAGAACAAATACGAAATTCAAAGTTGATATCAGAATACAAAGGGCGGTTATACGAAGGTAAGGAAGACAGACCTGACAGCGTAGCGGGAAACAGGGTTAAGCGGCGGACATCAGTTTAGACCGGGAGGGTATAGTAGGAGCGCTGTCTCAGATCAAACTAACATAAGTGCAAACATTAATTAACCGTGGAATCTCCACGGGCCCCGCTAATAAACATTGATTGAGATGGCATTCACCACAAAATTTAAGTTTTTCGCTAGAGTAGGATTGAGTTTTACAGTAGCAGCTTGTGAGTACATCAGCCAATGGATATATATGCTCTTTAAAAGAAAAAAAAAACAATAAAGAGAGAGTCGCCTGTACCAATTAGCTTGTGAGTACATCAGCCAGTTGATATATATGCTCTCTAAAAGAAAAAAAAAACAATAAAGAGTGACTCGCCCGTACCAATTAGCATCTGCAACTGCAAAGAAATTATTGTCAGATGACCTTCACGCGTGGAGAATGCACTCCTTCATTGCCTTTGAAAGGTCAATGCCGAAAAATAACACTAATTTGGCTTACTGTATTGCAGATATAAGCCACATGAAGTTCATGAAGTGTTTCTCAATTCTACTACAAATGTATTACGCGAGTTATGCTTCATCATTCGTTCAAATAATCCTGTTAGATCAAGCTGTCAATAACAAAATAATGTAGACGCAAAGGACTAACATTATTTATTGCTTTTCAGGACAAGATTTTAAACGCGTTACTTTTTTCAAAAAGTACGTGGTACGTTTTGTCAATCGGGTCACGAAAAATTACTAGAGGTACACTTATATTGACCATCATACTCCTTTAGCACTCTCGTCCAAATTTTGCACTCCTCTTGAGTCGAGTCACCCACTTTGTAATGCACCAGATACTGACTGACACGCAAGTATACTTTTCAGCTCTAAATTTATACTCACAGAACCCAGTAAAATTTTCCATCAGCTGAGGACACAGCGATGCGCCAAGACTGTAAGGAGGATAATCAATGTATTACAGCTTTTTTCCACCACAAATTGGCGAATTTTAACCGAAAAACTTGCTGGGATTTATTTTTAAAAAAATCGGAAACTTTTTGGTCAGCTAAACTCAGAGCTGAAAATTGTACCTACAGGTAAGTACTCTAAGTGCTTTGTCAAGGGGATGACCTGGTTCTAAAAGTGTGTAAACCTTTGCGGAGAGTGTGCTGGGGTGTGAGGCTCAATACATGCCCCTCTATTAATTATTATTTGTGACCCTGTTACCAAAACCTTTTCAACTACACGCGAATCCTTTTTCAGGGGTAAACCATGGCCTTCGAGTTTACTGTTAGGATCCTAATTCCTCTTTGGTTGAGCCTTTTCGGTGCAGCTGCAGAACATCGCCTCTGGCAGACACTTGGTAGCGATGGAGATGCATTGGCTGAGATATCCCTACGGACTTTCACTGCCACGTCAACACTCCGCTGCCTGACTACTGGTGGTATCCTGAGTCCCATGTGCAACGTGGCTTGTTATAAAGCTCCTACGTGTGTCCTAGCAAGTCTTAACCAAACTGATACCATACCGGAGGCAGCCGATGGATGGACGTGCTACCAATCTCCGTGTGGGTATTGCGTCTAAAATCAGTGAAAAGTTTCTCCAACTAGAATTATACGTAATTCGATAATAACTTAGTAAGAAGGGTTTTAGTTAATCAAAAGCTTAAAATTCAATTTGCGGAAAGGTATTAAGAATTTTATAGTAGCAAAATGCTTCAGTTCAACCTATCAAAACCTTTTCAAATATATCTGAAAGTCATTAAAGAATTTTCTCAGTACTTGGCAACCTCAATTGCTTTAATATCGTATACAGTAACTAAAAAAAAAAACATGTCAAAAAAACAATAGATGTCACTAAAAAAGTTCCAATACAGCTTATGCTGAAAAAATTCTATACAATGTTTGATGCTCCTGAAAATTTGTTAGCTGTCTATTAGATGCCATATGAAAATTACTCTAAAATTTTCTTTCCCTGAGAACTTTCTTCATGATAGCATCCGACGTCGCTCAATAATTATTATTGTTCATCAAAATAATATTAAAATTAGAAAAAAGTTTTTGTCGGTACCCATAGTTACTGAACAACATTAGTATAAAATTTCATTCCATTCAGAATTCGATTTAAAATTGGCCCTAGATTTTCTTATTGCTCTCCGTACCACTTCTTGGTAAAGTTTCACCACTGTATTCGTTATGAGTTATAAACTTTCGCATAGGGTATTGAATGTAGTTTAAAAAATCGCCAAACGGATTTTGATGTTANAGAATTCGATTTATAATTGGCCCTAGATTTTCTTATTGCTCTCCGTACCACTTCTTGGTAAAGTTTCACCACTGTATTCGTTATGAGTTATAAACTTTCGCATAGGGTATTGAATGTAGTTTAAAAAATCGCCAAACGGGCTTTTATGTTACCAAAAAAATATACACTACACTATTCGAAATTTCTCGAAATATTCAAACCAGTATGAGAAATTGCCAGAATTCTGGTTTTAATACAGTTTTTGAAAGCTATGTAGAACCTTGACGATATAACATTCAGAGTTACTGAAAATCCGTTAGGTATATCATTCCTTGTAGCTGAACTATAAAGGTATTGAAATCATACATTCTATTAGGTATTCCACCAAACGGTGTTACATCAATCGTATATGTATGCACTATATAATGTTACTATCGTTCTCCAAATCCTTATCGAACAGAATGTACAAGAGCTGGATTTTTCAGAGACGAAATTTTGAAGCAGTGAAGCAAAGTAATTTTGTACGAGATGAAATATAATGCGCAGTGTACCTTGACACCACATGAAGCGATGCAAGTTTTAATATTATGTTCATATTTCTTTGTATCTTTTCTTCAATCTTCAAACACAATTCGAACAAAGCTTTGGCTACGAGCTCAAGCAAGGTAAAAATATTCAGTTGTAATTCAATGCTATCAAATTTGGAATCGGGAATACTGAAATATACGGTATATTTTTCGAAGAAAACGTGTTAGTAATTATTTTGTAATTACTTTAATTCAACAGTACTCAAGTGCCAGACGCCCTCAGGATCTGAAGTAGCCACAGTAGCTCAAGAAACTGACTCTGTCTGTGACATAAAGTTCCTGATTTCCTGCACCGTCACTGGACTGAAATTCACTTGTAAGTGCTAAAATTTTTGAAAAAAAAAATTGTTAGTAATTTACCCAGGGAACGTATACAACGAAATTGGAAAATTTCAGTTATAGTGAAAATTAAAAGTGACATAATCTGATGGTGTAATTTTCAGGCATAATTAATTTGGATTGTAGTTTCTTAGGATGTAAATTGTTTGAGTTTCTTTCTAGAAACACTTGTAATTGAAATTGGTGCGCTCTGTTCTTTTTTTTTTTTTTTTTAACGTTCCAGTTTCTGGATATTGCCGTTTGTTTGAAACCGAGGAGGAAGAATTATTTCGTTATGCAGCCAGCTCAATTAAAATTATTATTAAAGTGAATATTAATCTATGCTAGGCATAGACCACACCATACACTGACTTAACACTGACATCGGACCTCTCGCAATTGGGCCTGGAGGCCGATGTATTCAAGTTTTCATCAAAATATGAGTTCTAATGATCACAGAGATCTCAAACAAAAATTATTATTAATGTCTTCGTCGTACCATAAGGAATGCGTTGCAGAGCAGGGAATCTTAATTCACAAGTTTATATCATGAGTAGACGATATACATCATACCTTCGGACACCAAGAAAAATTATAAAGTCATCACAATTTCTAAGAATATAAAAATTTTATAGAAAAAAAATTGGCTCATAGATACTAACGTAATGTACTTTAATATCACATTCAATTGAGTTTTTTCCCAACGACGGATTTTATGCAATAACCTCAGAAATTGATATATGTAGAGCTTTCGATAGACCTCATCCCACTAGCCGTAACAAAAGTGAGGTTAAGAAAACCCATTAATTTTGAAAAAATAAACAGAATCAAAACCACAGTAATATTACGTTGGTACCCACCAATGATCTAAGAATACATGTTTAACTATGAGATAAAGATACCAAGACAGCCGGTAAATGATTTTAAAACATAACAATTTGTGGCTGATTCAACCCTTCATTGCTGGAACTATCTAAAGCGGGACATTGTGATTGTCAATATAATTTCACCTAACTGCCTAGGTATATTTCACCACTTTGTGGTTGCTTACGTTGTATCACTTCATGGTTTCCTATACTGCATCACTTTTTAGTTGCCTGAGTTGAAATACATCATAGTTACCGGAGTTAAATCACCTCACAGTGGCCTACATTTCATCACTACTGGGGCCAATGATGTATCAATTTACAGTTGCCAATGCTACATAACTTCACGGCCGCCAATGCTAGATTTCTTCATGTCGGCCATTGCGTCACTTCACTGCTGGCCGGGCTCCACTTCGTGGCTGCCAACTGGTCCAACTCGCCTTTCAGCTCAGCAGCCTGTTCTGATTATCTCGCTTAGCCCGTATACCAAATATATTTTATAATTTCATCAGCTATTTACTTAAAATTTCATTACAATCGAGCATACCACGAATTTTATAAGTTTCTGTTCTATAAAATGAGACTATTTTTGCCACTAATTGTTGCAAAACAAGTTTACTGCAAATATCAAAAGATGTCATTACAAGTTGTTCTACGAAATTGCACTTCAAAAGTTTTTGTGAATTTGTTGCGTATAGAAGTTATAGCAGTATGTACAAGTTTGTCAGTCATTACTGAATGTAAAAGAATTAAGTCAAATAGCCTAAACAAAGTACGAATAAGTAATGGGAGAACCTATAAAAATGCGTCTGCGACACCGTGCAGTCAGGCCCAATTATTGCGGGACCGAAATCTGCCTTATGGGCCAGAGTCCAGTCAATGTCTATGTGCTAGGATACGCATATAAATTTAAAGTCATCCGTCAAACTTTGATTTCGTTTTCTGACGCATTGTGAGTAACAAATAATTAAGTTTCATTTTGTCCACAGTCCCATTAATGAACTCAATAAAACAAATTGTTATCATGGAGCATATTTACTAACAATATAATGAGAGCACTCATCAACTAATGAATCATTCACAAGAAAATGAAATTATTGATCATCAAATACTACTGCCAGCATGAAGTTAAACTACTGCTTGACCAAAATAAAATCATCTATACCGAAAAACAACGCTTACCAGGCAATATATTCAATTTCTTCATTGAAAATTGATTTCGTCACAAAAATCAGTTGCTCATCTAATACTAAAAACTCTCGTAACAAAGTTCAATTTTCTAAGACGAAATTCAACTGATCGTGAATTGAAATAACTTATGTCGGCATCAGCGTACCATCTAACTCATTAAACTATCTCATGCTTCCGAAAATCTCCCCTGCAATAATAATTTTAATTTTTGCGTTTGCTTTACATCTCTGGACTACAGGGTAGCAAATTTTAAGATTGCGCTCTATTCTTATAGCCTTGGTAAGCAGCGCTGTGGCCCCCTTGGAGACTTGCTCGCCCCCCTTCAGCACAACGGACTACGGCTGCATCGCCATCAGTACCTCGCAAAGGACAGCCTGCGAAGGGAGGAAATTTTGCCACAGCATCGGTGGGGAGCTCGCGTCTCCCAGAACCACCGAGCTCTTCAACAAACTTAGCGACTGGCTTCTGGCAAATTATGGTCTGAAATTGTTTGGACTACGACTGTTTAAATTTACTACACAGTTGTCATCCATATATTCTACATATTAGACGCAGGGTCAAACTTTTCAGCCGACTCAGCGGCTAGGTTCTACCAGTTTTCATTTTTCATTAACGTAGATTTTACGTGTATACTTTTTCCAAAATCAGATGATTTGCCTCACTACCAAGTGAGGAACTCTTAAAAAAAATCAGCTACTGGCTTCTAGCATTTCAAGATTTGCAGCTACACGAATTTCAATCAATTGAATTTTACACTCGACTCCCATGCGTATATATTCCATCAGATGCAGTGAAAAATACTTCAACAAATTCATCGATGCCATTTAGTACTTTACACTGAATAGGATAAAAGGTAAAATCACCTTTGACGGCTTCCTCCACTGGCAATCCCACGAATACTGGTGCGTGCTGTAGATATTGGCCAATTGGCCCTAGAACAGCTGCAGCCGACCACGGGTCGTTGAAAAATATGTCTTCATAGCAGAAAGTTCTACCACCAGCCTCCCCTTACCCTCCCATTCCTTCGAAGGTAAGTGCCTAAACATAGTTGTGAACACCAAGCAAACTTTCTGATTCGGTGCCCCGGGCAGCCCACATGGCCTGCAACTAGTGGGAAAGGGGCCTACGCCCCCTATTTTTGGCAAAGTAACAATTTTTCAAGCCTGTACTACAATTTTATACAAGCCAAGCCTAGGCTGGCAGCAATTAAAGAATAATATATGTTATCTTAACTCCAATATTTTATCACACTTACTTCCAATACATTCCACTGCATGGTAAACTTCATTCGTGGTAATGTTTTTCGTCTTGAAAGAGAACAAGTTCAAATGATGAGAAGTCAGGTAGTTATGCAATATATTTATACATTATACATACATATTACGCATATAGAGATACGTATGTAACTGGTTCAACTTGATGAGGTTTCATCAAATTTATCTATCCCACTACGAAGCAGCTGAAATTTATACCAAGAGGGCTTCTTACGTTTCAAAACAAAGACAACCAAAGAACCCTGGGAAATTTACCGGTACTTCAGAGTCCCACAAATTTCAATTGACTATTTGAAGCATGCAAAAGATTTTCTCAGCAAAGCTTTTCATGGAATATTCCTGATAAAAATAAATTGAACAATGACTAAAAAGGGCTTGGAAATACAAAATAGTATAGGAGATAACTTACTTTTTCAGCCTCTTCAAAAGTTTCTCTGATTTTGCTAATATTGTAATGGACCGTGAGTGAAAGTGATGAGTCAGTTCCGACTGGCAGGCTAGAAATAGTTAGTTGAGACCCTACTCTTGGTAAATATATAACACACTTTCATAAAAAATTACAAAATGATGTGAATGCCATTGAATTAAAAAGTGGGACTTTAAACAAATATCCCATTATGCTCAACAAGGGGCTGCTGACGAAAATATAAACCTCTTGCCACTATGCGTCTTTTTGTAAAACTAAATGGGAGACTGAAGTTAAATTAGTATTTGTTCAACCAAACAAGATAATGTGTCTAGACACCATTATTCTTAATTTTTCACAATGCAACGTATCGATCGATATATACGGTGTCATAATGTTAAAAGAATGTCATTCTGTTACAGAGACAGAAAAAAACTTTCGACTTGGCGTCTTTTTCCAAGATGGCCGTTGGCAGTACCTACGAGATGGCCGCAGCCCCAAAATAGAATGGGGACCAAACGATCCCAACGAACCTGGCGTCTTTTGCGCTAGACTTTTCAAAGCGGGAGGGCGGTACGTGCTGGCGGACGGATCCTGCGACTTGGAGTACCTGGTGGTCTGTGAAGTGTACTTGTAGGTTATGGAGCCATGGCCTCAGCCTGGTCTGCGGTGTATAGCTTTCTACAGTTCTATTGCGCTAGAACTTTCACAAAGAGTAATCTACGATCCTGCAGCCTGGTCTATGAAGTTTAGTTTTTACAGTTCTTTCGAGTTAGAACTTTCAAAAAGGGTAAGCAACGTTCCTGAATTCCCAGTGAATTGTAACTTACGATAGAGCTACTTGGTTATCGAGACATGAGGGTTTACAAAATTAATTTTTATGCTACCTAGAGGAGCAGAGCCATAATGTTCTTTCTCTTCCCTGTACCGTTTTTTAGTATCTTGTAAAGTAGCTCTCTGCATAAGCCACAAATGTTATATGATACTGATGCTTAAACTTATTCTTTGCAAGCTGTAGCTTCGCTCTCTGACTAACTACAAAACGTAATCGAATTTCAAAAGTGCACAACGGCACAAACACAGCAGGAAGCCGTAATCAGAAGGCAAGAATATAAATCCACTCTCCCCCATTGCTTGCAGGGTTCGTCTACATTTCTGTACTCGTATTCTCTTCTGACTCGTTGGACTGTAGGGGACCTAGTCTCATCAAAAACCTCTACAGTGCTGTCACTAGGGTAGTGATCATCCCGTCAAGGCCTGGCATAGCAATCAACGGATGTAAACGTACTGTAGTTGATACCTTTTTATATTAACCCAATGTAGAATAAACGTAGTTGCAGGATCATAATCATCTTGAAATGGAAGACTACTAAAAGTGAATTAAGTGCGCCAAGTAACGTCTGGAGATTTATTATTACCTGTTGCACACACATATGAAGGCTGAAGGTAAATTGTATAAGTGTAAGACAATAAAGTTAGGGAAACAATGAAGCAGCAATCAAATGTGGCTATTTCCAGACGCTTCAGCTCCCACACTGTTGTAGAACATTTTGACTTCAACACATAGTTCAACCTGATCTTCATGTTGAAAGGCTGACAACCTGTGTGTATGCACCACGAACATGCATATACAGTCTGTCTTCGCTCACAGTTGTGTAAAAACTAGTCTACATCTCTAACAAGTTTGATCAAATTTGTAGATAAAAAGGAAGAACCACAAGCAGTGAAAATCATCCCTTTACTAAAATTTATAGCAGTCCTGAACCAAGAAGACTAGCCTCCTTTTACCAAGATCAAAAATTACAGTCCCAGCATTATTCTGCAGGAAATATGTACAAACTACTTACTTTCTGGTTAGTATCAAATAGTTTCAATGATACTGCACCAATTATGTAGTTACACCAATGAACTTCCTGAATTATTCTGTGTATGATACTGTCATGACGCTGTATATGATACTTGTCCATATTATAATTCGACTAATTCATGTAAGTACATAATTCCAAGAATATACATGGTTTCAGTAACAATTCTTATAACACAGTTCAAATAATATATTTATAGTAATATATTTTCAATAATAAGGTTTCAATAATGTAGCTTCAATGTAATCGTACATGGTACATAGCGCAAGTAATTGTGTTTTAGTAATATACGTACAGCTAAGGCAGTGTTGCATAATAAAGTCTTCATAACGTAACGGTATTTCAGCTATCATGTATGAAAACTGTGATGCATTTGAAGTGCAGTGTTGAGAAAACACTTGATAAATCGGTTTAGAGTGCGAATGTAAACGCCTACGTAAGTATATCACCCTCTCCTCAGCGAAAGTTCCTCCCCAAAACACTTGATAAATGGGTTTAGAGTGCAAATATAAATGCCTACGTAAGTATATCACCCTCTCCCCAGTGAAACTTCTTCCCCATACGCACCTACGCACGTCAGCTTCTGACTCACGAAAAACTACAATGAACTTCCCTACATATTCTGTCTGTCAACCTCACTCGTCCCATTATAAGCAAGATAGTTAATGGAGGACTAAGGTAATTTACTTGCTCTCTTCTTCCACTGCATTATTTGGAATCATCAGAGTCTGTATATAAGCTATTGTATTTATAGAATCCTTCTAGATTCATGAATCACTGGGACATCAAAAAGTCTTTTCCTTGTCATAAACAGGTACGGTACTTTGCTAAACGTGATTATGATAAAAAATTACAGATTTTGGTATTTTCTTCTTTAATTAAACTTTTTTGAGGCATTCGGAAACTAGCTATACAGCCTCAAGTTACACAGAAACAGTAAACCATGGAAAGGAACCGAACATCAGGTGATAAATAGGAATATACAGGGGGAGCGAGCTAAAGTAATCATGGAGGAAAGGTGCCCAGAAGCCTAGCTACGGCAAAGATAATCCATGGCCGGGGTTCCCAGGGATCCCTGGCAAATTGAAGATAGTATACCTGGAGGCACTGCTATACCGGACCACGACCATGCTTGAGCCACAGCAGGGTTTGAAAGAAGAACGAAGCATTAGTACAGTTATAGAAATATGGGAAACAAAGCAAAGTAGAACTGTAACAAATCTAAACGGGTACATCTTACTCGCTGCAACGGTATGGCAGAGTAAATGTCAGAGTTGTGAACACTATAACGAAACAACTGCCAGCGTAGCATAAACAATTAGAATGTAAAATACTGTGGGTACCTGATAGATAGAAATACAGAAGTAGCGACAATGGCTTTCAAATTTTCAACTGTCACCACCCACCCCCCCCCAGTTGGAAGTTATGGTTGTGATTATAGTAGAACAACCATTATTATGGCCGAGACTTTTGTTGTTTATCATCGAAATATCCTCCATTTTCAACCATTCATGGGGTGCAGTATGGTAGATATATGTCGCAACCTTCGACCATATTATCAACCATAAAAACCCAATTACAACAATGAAGCCTTAAACCGCACAACCATGATCTACCATAGTGAACCGTAAAAAACACCATTCACAACCAAAATCAACTGTGTTCAGCGAATGATACAACTATATTCTACCAATATAAACTTTTTTCACTGTTGGCATATTATGCAGCCGATGTCTGCTTTGTTTGCTGATGATTAGTTGCTTATAATAGTTTAATTATTACCTTCGTGTTAGGCCTGCAGCTCAGAATGGTCTAAGGCTCTAAACTTCAGAACGATACTAGAGCAGGAGCTTGAACTAGTCGGTGCAGTTAACGCACGTTTATATGTAACTTCTTTAACTCGAGCTACTCTACCCAGTTTAGAGGAAGTCACTACTCGGGCGAAAATTTTCAGGCCTACCCGTTTTCAGGGCACGAGTACGAAAGGTTAAATATCTCATAAAACTTTATATCTTCCACATAAAGCTAACGGGAATAATTTTTCGATGCATCTTTACAGATATAAATTGAATGAACACAAAAATGGATGTCAATATTTGATCAAGGATTGTAATACTATTCAGCATGGGATAACAAATAAAAAGGAAAATAATGGGTAACTACGCTAAAGTGGTTAAGCGTAAAAAAATCGGTATACAATAGATAAAATAACGTTAAGTCCGTTAGTGTCCATATATACCCTGCAATTTTTACACTTCATCGACAGGAAAGAAAAGACTGAATATGTGCACAATTTTTACACTATGATATGAATTTTTAGATGTTTTGCATTCAAACTTCTACTAGTCATACAATATTATTTTGGTCGATAATGTTGGGAATTCTAGCCATATTATTAAAATCCATGGCAATCTACTATATAATAATTCACGTCGTGTTTTTATTTATTTATTTATTTATTTAATTATTTATTTAATTATTTATTTAATTATTTATTTATTTATTTATTTATTTATTTATTTATTTATTTATTTATTTATTTATTTAATTATTTAATTATTTAATTATTTAATTATTTAATTATTTAATTATTTAATTATTTATTTATTTATTTATTTATTTATTTATTTATTTATTTATTTATTTATTTATTTATTTANTCGGAAGCTATGGTTGTGAATATAGTAGAACAACCATTATTATTGCCGAGACTTTTGTTGTTTATCATCGAAATATCCTCCATATTCAACTATTCATGGGGTGCAGCATGGTAGAAATATGTCGCAACCTTCGACCATATTATCAACCATAATTCTCAACCATAAATACCCAATTACAACTATTAAGGCTTTAACCGCACAACCATGATCTAGCATAGTGAACCGTAAAAAACACCATTCACAACCAAAATCGACTGTGTTCAGCGAATGATACAACTATTTTCTACCAATATAAACTTTTTTCACTGTTGACATATTATGCAGTCGATGCCTGCTTTGTTTGCTGATGATTAGTTGCTTATAATAATAATAATAATAGTTTAATTATGACTTACGTATTAGGCCTGCAGCTCAGAATGGTCTAAGGCTCTAAGCTTCAGAACGATGCTAGAGCAGGAGCTTGAACCAGCTAACGCACGTTTATATGCAACTTCTTTAACTCTAAGTCGGTACAGAGCTACTCTACCCAGTTTAGAGGAAGTCACTACTCGGGCGAAAATTTTCAGGCCTACCCGTTGTCAGGGCACGAGTACGAAAGGTTAAATATCTCATAAAACTTTACATCTTCCACATAAAGCTAACGGGAATAATTTCTCGATGAATCTTTACAGATATAAATTGAATGAACACAAAAATGGATGTCAATATTTGATCAAGGATTGTAATTCTATTCAGCATGGAATAACAAATAAAAAGGAAAATAATGGGTAACTACGCTAAAGTGGTTAAGCGTAAAAAAAATCTGTAAACAATAGATAAAAATAACGTTAGGTCCGTTAGTGTCCACATATACCCTGCAATTTTTACACTTCATTGAGAGGAAAGAAAAGACTGAAAATATGCACAATTTTTATACTATGATATGAATTTCTAGATGTTTTGCATTCAAACTTCCACTAGTCATACAATATTATTTTGGTCGATAATGTTGGGAATTCTAGCCATATTATTAAAATCCATGGCAATCCATGTATATTCTGCCTCATATAATGGGAGGAATTCCATTCATGATCGTACGAATGGAAATCGGTTAATAAGCTACCATAGTTATGCTCTAGCATATGCTCTAGCATATGCTCTATCATACATAGTCTGTAAACATCCTTATACAATCATCTACCATATATAGTCGTCAAGCATCCATGTACTACCATAGACCTTCATTTCCTGACCAACCATAAACAACCAATATCGCCTCCACCAATATCGACCTAAATATACTAAAGTCAACGTTATGTTATGGTCGACATATATACCATATTGTTTCATCATCCATAATCGACTTTAATCTCTCATACACCACTATATTTTACTATAATAACAACCATAATTTCTGACTGGGCCCCCCTCCCGCCTTCCTGATTGCTGACGCTTGTAGCACGAGTCTGTTTTATTGATGGAACACGCAATGCACTTACCTGTTTGATTTTAACAAATAGATGGAGCGGAAGTGAGAAGAAGTCGACTTAAGATGGCCTGGTAAACTTTGGCCGTTACGTGCTTGCGACTCGTGGAAGAGGAGTTCGTAGCTGTGGAGGATGCTCTCCCAATGTATGTCAAAACTATTTTTAAACGAGTTGACCGACTCCGCACCAACAACGTTGAAAGGGAGTCTATTCCAAATGCTAACTATGAAATAGGGAAAGAACTGCTGATTTATGGTTGTTCTGCGAGCTTTATGCTTGAGTTTTTGACTGTTGTTTCACAAGCGATCATTGAGGTCTCTTTCACAAGTCCCGTTGTAGGTACGTCGTTGAAGCCATTCAATTACTTGAATGTTTCTATTAGTTGCCCCCCTAAGGCGTCTTTGCTCGAGAGAGATCAGACCCAGTTCTTTTAGGTGACGTTCATACGACTTGTTTCTCAGCTGAGGTATCAGTTTCGTCAAACCAGCGTAAGCAGTCCCTTAGCTAGGGGCGGGGCTGAATTAAACGCTACTGTTAACTAATGTATTTTGAGTATTCGAATATAAATAAAATTTTATCGATTGAGACAAGCTATACCACGCGCTTAGCTGAGATTTGCCAGAGTTGCTTTGCGATCTTAGCCACGCCCATCGGACTCCTTTTTCTGGATTGACTATTGTTTCAGAGTTTGTGATCCCTTTAGTAGAAGATGGTGACTCACTACAGCGTTAGTTGTTCGCAATATTAACTGCCCATAGACCTGAGGATAAATTGATTATCTACTAATACTAAAGTTTGTTTATGATTGACCGACTCCTACCTTGACGTCTCTGAAGTGATGTACAATCCAGAAAGAGGCGGGGTCCAACGGGACAAGTTTCTTATTGTTAATTTTTCTAAAGCTGCAGTTGTTGCTGGATGTTTTGCCCCAGAAAGCCATGGGAGCGTCTTCAGATAAACATTACCAACAGGCTTGCTCAATTTGACTTTCAATGCTGAATAACGGCAAAACATTATTGATGGGAATTTGTTGTACAACGGTAAGATAATATTAAAATTATATCATCCTTATATCTACTTCATGAAAGGTGGATGACTTTATCCCACAACAAATGCAGGCAGGATAACTGGTCTTAGTATACTAACCAAGGTAATGGTCGACAGCAGGCGACAACTAAGACGCCTCGTGGAGTTAGACCACCACCCGCAGGAAACGGAGGCGTAAAGATATTGAACATAATATGAGCTAGAGCGCCTTGTTGCGTAAGGCGATCTGCCGCGGTTTTAAAAATTCAACGCTGTCATTTTTTTATGGCTAGCTGCCCCAAGTTTCTTAGCATGGGTCATATCTAGGTCAACTCACCAAATTCCGTAGAGAAAATTATGAAGATTGTTCAACTCCTTCCACCGCTTTTTGGGTTGACAGACAAATATATGTATATATATTTACAAATATACTTAAATCTTCAACAAAAACATTATCACCTCTCTCACTTCGGTCACGGGTTATAATTAGAAAAGGCTGCCGTTGTGCCTTGGTAAGCCTTGAATAAAGTATTCGTGAGATGATCAGATCTTGGTAACAAGCTAAATTCCTCCGAGTAGAAACCGAAATGCTTTTTATATATATAACATAATTACCTCCGCGTAGGAGGTTATGTTTCGTTGTGTTTGTCTGTCTTTTCGTTTGTTTGTCTGTCTGTCACCAAGATAACTCAAAAAGTTATAAACCGCTTTGGACAAAATTTACAGGGATTGTTAGGTATGTTAGGAGGAACAGATGATTAACTTTTTGTGAAGATATGTCCATCCGTTTGTTTGTTTGTTTGTCTGCCTCATTTTCTCAATGCCATAACTGAAAAAGTTATGGATGGATTTTTATGAAATCAACATGAGTTGTTAGGTATATAACAAGGAGTAGATGACCAAAATTTTGTAATGATCCATTTGTTCGTTCGTTCGTTTGTCACTGTTTTTGATTTTATGCTTGTTAGCACAATAACTGAAAAATAATTAATGGATCTTTATGAAATTGATATTGATTATTAGTAATGTTAAAAGACATAGATGATTTAATTTTGGTGCAGATCGGTTTGTTCGTTTGTATGTTTGACTCATGTTTGTCGTAACGTTTCTTAGTAATATACATAACTCAAAAAGTTGAGAACGGATCTTCAAGAAAATTGCACAAACTGTTATTACTATGAAAAGGCACAAAAGATTAGAGTTTGGAGTTTATACAAAGAAAATTATGGTTCCAGAGCCAATTTGAATTTTTGCTACCGTTGCCTCGCTTGGCGAAGGTATGCGCTCTCAGAGTGCTCTAATTTTCAACTTTCGCGCAGAGTTCGGTCGCACATAATGCCCTCGCCGATACAGCTACAGCTTCCGCTGTTTTGTTGCAGAAACTGTAAAAAATACTGACTAATACTTTAAAGTGCTGGTAAAATATTCGAAGTAAGAATAGAAGTGCTGGTTTTGAAATTCAAAACCTGGTGCTAAGAAAGGCTGATACGGCAATGGTGAGGGTGTTTATGGTG
>LQNS02278156.1:4163162-4173891 GCA_001587735.2 Parhyale hawaiensis
ATTCATGCTATGCTTGCATCACTGAGCAAAATTTTCGTGCTGGAAATCACCCTTCAATGAAGTCCAAGCCCTGGTGCCCGCAGGAGCTGCCTCGAGGTCCTCCTCACCAGAGACGAAAGTGTCCGACAGGAGACAGAGATACCGGTCCTCTGCTAGCCTCTGCGTCGTAACGGCAGCACAGCCGTTAGCTTCGCAGATCGAACGGCACTGACCTGTAATATTAATCGTCTAGTATATGACTAAGCGCAATGATTAGCTCAGTGATTGATAATAATAATAATCTAATGTCAATATCTGGTCCCGGATTTACATTTCAGTATTGCATGCTGAAGCTTATGAAGAGCCCCATAAACATTGAGTCCCACAGTCGTAATTTACAGCATTCATGCATCTTTCCGTTCTTTTGGCACTGTCATGGACCTCCCTTCGTAGAATATGACGCTCTCGGCTGGCATGGCAAGAGTCAGACAGACTACACCCAACGCACCTGATTTGTCCAGAACTTTAGAGGGTATATTTTTATTCGTTAGTTTGATCACATAGCAGGAGTGAAAAGCAAGCCGGTTATGCGCTAGATGGCTGGTAATTATTTTTTTCAGTGCAGGATTAGGTTTTCATCCTGATGAAAGATAATGGATTTAAAATGTATTCCTAATTGTCCAGGAAGGGCAAAAGCAGCACCTGTCTATAATTCCAAACCAGTCTGATTTACTAGGCTGATCCAGACTAATTCTCGGCATGCTGCCATGCTGTGACATTCAGAGAGTCGTCGTCAACTTTGAAATTTCCCAATCTGTCTATCGGCTGGTGAAACAAAGAGCATGGAAATAAAATCCAGACACGTTCTACGTAGAAGGTGCTATCCCACTATAAGAATGGAACTTTTTTCCACTTCCATCTTATTTTTACTCCTTCTTAACAATAACAATTTGGAGACTATAAAAATTCCTCATCTAACGGTATCATCGACTGCCTAAGCAAACTTGAGCAAAACTAAGCCCACGTGGTTTCACTTGCCCCACTCTGAAATATATTGCAGGTGTTCGCAAAGAAACACAATTACGCTGGGGAGTTCTAAAAACTCCGTTTTTCGAAGCCTTTTTGACTTTTCGACAACCTCAAGGGTGATCGATTACTGCCCGATACTTAGTTCACAGGGCTGAAGCCAAATCCCCCTACAAAAGTGGAAGATGAGTCAAGCCTGCTGAGATGAATATCCCCACTAATCCATTAGTACTTAAATCCAGGTATGATGAAACTTTCTTATACTTTTAACCAGCTTATGTTAAGAACTACTAGACAGGTTATTTTTTTAAAGTGCTTGCGATCGATTCATTTATTTATGTTCAAAGAGTAGCATTTTTATTATGTTTAGATGCATGACGTGATTGCGTTCAGAATGCAACATAATGTTATTCTTCTCATATGTATACAGCGGACCCACTTGTCCTCTGAGAGCAACGCAAATGCACTGGGGCATTGAAGGCCAGGCTTCTAGCCCTTAACCATTAGGATGTTGTACAATATTTCATTACATGTAAGCTATGTTATTTATTCGAAATTTCTGGTGTGTTCAAAAGTGAGGGTGAAATTTTTACCCAGCAGCAAAAAAAGAAAACTCAGCAAATTTTACGAACGCCAGTAAGCTCACTAATTCTTACGCAGATGTCGAAAGGCTGCTTCCTAAAAGTCAGTTGTAAAAGAATTATTAGTGCTTACATATTACAACACGATGCTATAATCGCACTTGGGTCGACACTTAAGCTCTCACACCCCAATGTTGTTTGAGCTTCGTAAATGAACCCACAGGTGGAAACTGTGAGATACAGCACGGGAAGGACCGGGCAAGCCAAGCCCGTGGCGGCATAATAGCCTGGGATCAGGGTCACGGAACGAGTATGTCGTAATAATGATGAAAATAATGATAATAATACCAACATAGAAAATCCATTTTCTATGTTGGTATTATTATCAAATTCATTTCTTCATTTCTTATAAGGACGTAGTGCTCGACAAGTTGAGGGCTCCGTACCCTGAGGTGTTCATTCTAAAAGCATACAGGTTTGTTTAATATTCTTCATTCCTTATATATGATAGAAAAATAATTTTAGAGTTAGACTAGACCTATAGATTTGAGTGCACAAATGGTTTGATGAAAAGGTTAATGTTGAACGTTTTTGTTAAATTTAAAACTTTATAAGCAATGATATACATTCTGATTATACATCGGGTGCAGCTAAAATGGTTTTTGAATGACAATATGGCAAGATCAGTAGCACATTATGGCTGACTTTTCTTGACGACCATAATTTATTTGTTCAATCAAATGTCCATTCTACGTTCATTCAGCTTACGATATGCTTTATTATTTAGGATATTCTCACCTGGAACTGAGACTTTTGCAGTTTCACCAACCAGGTTCTGAGGCAGGACTTTGTCAGGCACGAAAGTGTAGAGCGAAGTTACGGCTGCTGCTGGTGTCCATTGGATGGTGGCAACAGTTGCCACGACTGTACACAGCCTTCCTAACTTTACACCCACCATTACTTTCCGTGCTGTAATGCAATAAACTAATCCTGAAAATGGCCTCCTGCAATTAAATAAGTTCACCGTTGTAGTTGAAATGGTTTCCTGGCAGTAAAACCGAGATAAGTTAATTGCATTAGGTTTAACTTGTCAGAGAAAAGGTCGTTTAGTCTGAGACAAGCTAACCTTGCGCGAGATAAGCTGACGTTGACTATGGTAAGTTAACCTTATTTCGAGCTGTGCCAATGGCATTAGCATTAACTTCTCCGAAACTTAATCAAAAGATTTGAAGCTACAGCTTTCATAATGACGCACGCTTTATTCGCAGTCCGACTGCGCTTGAGACATTTGCAAATTCTATTCGTCGGAGCAGTATTGAGTTTTCGGCACTCCGGAAGTTAATCGGTTTAAGTCGCGTTGGTTAAAAGCACAAGGTAATGAGATTAGCTTATTTCAATCCAAATGTATCAGAGACTTTCAAAAGCTGAGTCTTGCTCCGTAACATGGACTTTCTAGCAGGCTCAAAGCAATCGTTTTGCTTCTAACACCTGCAACGCCATTCAAGGTGACAGTGCCAACGTTTCTTTCTGAAGTTGCGGATAAGACAACACTCTAAGGCTTAGTTTTCGTTCCCAATCGAGCATGCTGATGATCATTTTGCAAACACAGTATTGCTTACACACTAAGTGAAACCACTCCTAGAAGATATACAGGCGATCTACAAGCTACATACGGCATCATCGTACGCGATTGAAGAACATGTGCTGGAGTTCCTAATATTTCGTGCAAAATATCGTAGTAGAATATAAGGAAAAACATTCCAACCGACGGTATACACGCCTTGAATAAACTTTATTGGTGTTTGCAATTAGGTCGTCCTAAAGTGCGCATAGCTCAAGCATCGCCTGTACAACACAAAAGTAGAGCACTGTAAACACGCTATCTTATGTCCATTCACTGCGTCCTTCAGTCTAAGAACGAACTTTCCGACTGCGGTCTGCATTTTGACGACAACCTAAGAAGAGCTGAGGGTAATAAAGAGGGCAATAAAGACTTGAATAACTCATAGCTTAATACATGAAAGATCTCACCTGGATAGTAAATTACTTTGTGGGATAGATGCATAGTCCCCCGACTCAGAGCTGAATATGTAATGAAACGCCGCTAAAGGCCGACTAATTTTCTATTCAAGATAATATGTTCTTAGCAGGCCCGATTTGTCTCGACATTAAAAATTAAGAGCAAGTTATTTGGGACAGCATATACGTGCAGCATTAGCATGAGTAAATCCACTCTCACAGCGATGAATAATGCCTGCATGGTGAGTTAGTCTCTGGTAAATTTGTGCCTCATACTCAAGTCATTTCTGTGTCCAATGCTCAACACAGAAATCGACATAACCCTTCATCTTCTACTGATTGCCTACACCAAGGAGGTTATGATTTCGTCGGGTTTGTCTGTCTGTCTTTTTGACTGTTTGTCTCTCTGTCTTTCCGTCAGTCTGTCACCAAGATAACTCAAAATGTTATGCACGGATTTTGACGAAATTTACAGGATTGTTAAGTATCTTAGGAGGAACAGATGATTAAATTCTGGTGAAGATCCGTCCAACTGTTTATTTGTTTGTCTGCCTCATTTTTCTCAATGCCATAACTTAAAAATTTATTGACAGATTTGTATGAAATTTACATGAGTCGTTGGGTATATCACAAAGAGTAAATGACCAGTTTTTGTGGTGATCTGTTGGTTCGTTCGTATGTTTGTTACTGTGTTTGATTTTATTTTTGTTAGCGCAATAACTCGAAAAGTTATGAGCGAATCTTTAAGAAACTTACAGGAATTGATAGTAATGTTAAAAGACATAAATGAATAAATTTTGGCGAAGTTTGGTTGTTTCGTGTCTATGTTTGAGTTGTGTTTACCATAATGTTTGTTTCGCAATAATTCAAAAAGTTTTGAATAGATCTTTATGGAATTTGCAGGAGTTGTTAGCGGTGTTAAAAGATATAAATAATTAAACTTTGGTGCAGATCGATTGGTTCGCTTGTATGTTTGACTGTTGTTTGTCATAATGTTTGTTAGCAGCATAACTCAAACAGTTATGAAAAGATCTTCAAAAATACTGCAGAAACTGTTAATACTATTAAAAGGTACAAATGATTAGATTTTGGATTTGATACAAATGAAATCATGGTTTCAAAGCGAATTTGAATTTTTCGTTACCATTGCCTTACTTGGCGGAGGTATGCGCTCTCAGAGTGCTCTAGTTACCTCCGCCAAGGAGGCTATGTTTTCGTCGTGTTTGTCTCTCTTCCTGTTTGTCTGCACCATGATAACTCAAAAAATTTTGAACCGATTTGGACGAAACTTACAGAGATTGTTAGGTATGTTAGAAGAAACAGATGTTTAACTTTTGGTCAAGATATGTCCATCCGTTTGTTTGTTTGTCTGCCTTATTTTTGTCAATGTTATAACTGAAAAAGCTATGGATGGATTTTTATGAAATTAACATGAGTTGTTAGGTATATAACAAAGAGTAAATGATCAAATTTTGGTAATGATCCGTTTGTACGTTTGTCACTGTTTTTAATTTTATGCTTATTAGCACAATAACTCAGAAATTAATGAATGGATCTCTATGAAATTTGTGGGGGTTATTATTAATGTTAAACGACATAAATGATTAAAATTTGGTTCAGATCAGTTTGTTCGTTTGTATGTTTGACTCATGTTTGTCTTAACATTTGTTAGCAGTATAACTGAAAAAGTTATGAACGGATCTTCAAGAAAATTTCACAAGCTGTTATAACTATCAAAAGGCACAAATGATTAAATTTTCGAGTTTATACAAAGAAAATTATGGCTTCACAGCCAATTTGAATTTTTTGCTACCGTTGCCTCGCTTGGCGGAGGTACGCGCTCTCAGAGTGCTCTTGTTTGTTATGTTTCAATTACGATTGGGTTTAGATCAAATAATCAGCATTATATAATAATTCACAGCATGTCGTTGTCTATTTATTTATTTATAAGCATATTTATATTTTTTCCTGCCACCCTCTATGGGACGAAGACGAGAAAAAACTTGAACCATGAAAAGCGAGCGCCTCGGTATCTCAGATACCGGGTTCACTCGAGTAAACTTGGGGACGTCTTATAAGTTATATTATAATGGGGTTTTGGAAAGTCATCTTGGTTTTTTGTTTATTTGGCATTAATCTTTCGAACTATTTAGAATAGCCCGTCTTCAGGGAAACAAAATTTCAAATTCCAGCAGTAGAACTAATAAGTTAGTGTACAAAAAAGTTGTATCCTGAGCTCGGCTCCATGTGTCGTGAGTCACGAAGAAGGTCATGCACAGACTGAATTCGCTATAGATCTTGAAAATATTCATAACTAATAGCAAGTCTGATCCTAGATTGTGCAGCAAAAATTGCTCTTTCTTTTCTAGGCGGTTACCGTAATATAGTGTATATGAGTTACATTTTTTCTTTGTGTTAACGTGGCCCATTCTCTTTTCTTTCTTCCATGTCCACACTACGAGGAGTGACTTAGCTATTCCTGAGGTTAGGGAATTAATGAAACGCGGGTTGCTTGGAGGTACAGTACTGTATACATGAGATAAGTACACAAATGTAGGACTTACTACCTGATACTGGTCTAAACTCAGGTATTTGATCAATATCACTCCTAGCTGACACACCTTCAAGAGTTCTGTAGTAACCTACTCTCATCAAATTCACATAGTAAGAAAATTGTTCGTTGTAGTGAATACTGAACTTAACTTTTCCGTCTCGTGATATGCTCTTCGGGTCACGTACCAAAGTAGACCCACCTTTAAATCCAACAGACGCAGTCCACGTTATGGCACAGACGCTTCTCATGTCTTTGCAGAGACGCACTCCGTGTCTCGGCGGAAACGCACTCCATGTCATGGCACAGACAGACCCCACACGCAGCAACCCAATGAGGATTTATTATTATTAAAATACACTAGACTGGCGACGTGAGAATGGAAAAAATTCCATAAGGTTATCAACCCCCACGCAACCAGCCCATCAAGCGAAGAAAGAGATCATAAAACATCACAGAATTACTCTGTTGACAAATTACGAAAGCCCAATTGATTGAATTGCTTACTAGATATCCATTAAACTTCTTACATCTGCCAGTCTTGCTTCGCAAGAACCTCTTTGTCCCTACTAGACTAGTTCTCCAATACGATTGGCCTAACCAAAATATACAAAAAAAAAACAATGTTCCTGGCGCTATCAGAACTGACATATGCACTCTTCAATGACTCTCCTCTTTCCCCACTTCTTTTTTTTATTTGAGCTATTTTCTAATCACTAAATGTTTTTTTTAATTTCTCGAAAGTATCAGACAATCCAAACCAGCGGTCATTAATACTCTCCCCCTATCTGTTACTGGCTCAATCGTAATAGACCCATTACTGAGGAGGAATACATAGGGGGTTGGACTGATGCCAATTCCAGCGGATACGTTATATTGTACCTTGTCCTCACTTACATATTATAAAACTAGTTTTAGGGGAAAAGTGACGAAATCGTGGGAAGACCAAAACAACGGTGAATGCACGAAGTCTTTCATCTTTAGCTTTCAAGACATGATAATATGCACCGTGCCGAAACATATTGCGCTGGCATCAACCACTTGAAAATATATACATATTCAATTGACGCAAAGTGATAGAGTTGGGAACTTTTTCTAACTCTTTCTTGATGGCATCTCTGTTGTTAGTAGCGGGAGTAAACTATCAAATGCTCATACAAAATACTTGCAAAGTAGTTCGGTTTCAAAAACATGCTCGGGACCAAAGTAAGAAACAATGTACGGATACTGAAGCTCAGTATTAGATACTGAGGAGCAAGAGATTTCCATACCGAAAGTGCATAATGGATTTATATGAGTGTTTGATCAGCCTCATTCGATCGTGAGAATCGTATCCGGTTAGCTTTAACTAGTCCTAGAAATTAGTGCTTAGCGTTTGACTTCCCACTCTGGCTCAACTGTAGGTGCAATACGTAAATCGATTTCGCTTGGTAATGCTGACTATACTGCGTGGTCTGGTCAGGTTACTTTAATTAAACCTAATCAGTTAATTTGGAACAGTGCTTGAAAATCTGTAACGAAGTGAACCCTCAAATTTCAAATTCCAGAAGGTAAAATCTGCTCGCATTAGATATATTTTACGAAAAAGGCCAATCGAAAACATTCCAGGAGACGCCAAACGCTGGACAACCTATACGGCCGAGGGCAGTCGTAGAAACTAACTGCAGGGCAAGAAATGCAAGCAAGATATCCTTTAAATTCCTTTGATTCGCAAAATAAAGCTACTGTGAAATCCACCTATTCGTTGGGATCCTTGCCGAGTAATTTGTTTTACAGTTAGTCGTATTTCACATTAAAGAACTTTAATTTAACCTTATGTCCGCAAAAATTAATTGAAGCAAAATTTTGATAGTATCCTTGGCATCAAAAAATGTTTTGTTTAACATAAAGGTAACATTCAGGAAACGCAAATCAAACTAGCTAAGTCTTATTATTAGGAAGAACAAACTGATTTGGTTCTTATTCTACCAATAATATGTAGTGCGGGCCAAAAGTCTCTGTAGGAGGGTTTTACTTTTTTACAGTACAAGCCTGTTTTGGGTTAAAATTTATTTGTCAATTCCTCAATTATTAACGGACAGTTTGCTTTATTTGAGAACATTTGAAATTTGGATATAAAATTAATATGCTTGTATTTCATGTCAGATTTTAGTCACTTTTAGGTAGGCCCAAGTTTCAATAATCTGCAGCAATAATTCTAAGAGTTTATTCTCGTATAAGTCTGCGTGCTGAAGTTACCGTGCCCGCTTTCCGCAAGGTAGACAAATTCTTGCAATGCTCGGAATGTAGTGGTAACGTTACTGGCATTAACACTCCAGTAAATAATGTTTCATTTTAGTTACGCATCTGTTGTGGACGCCCGAAAGTGGAGTTTCTGATAGTATTATTGATAATAGTTGCTGGGGCAGTGTCCTCAAAAAATATGGAAAGGGTGGGGGTTGCAATTGTCACATGAGACCGCCGTCTCTAACGCCATTGCTTTGACACTCAGTGGTCAACTACAACCGTGTACTCTTCTGAAGACTAGCGGGCATGTATCTGCAGGACAAACCAATGCATGTAGGTGGCCCAGCTCTTTGAAGTGTGCAATCGAATTGACATTACCACGAACAGTATCAGAAATGAAATATTCTCCTCCGACTGTACTAGCTCTGATCACTCCTCTCATGGACTGTACCCGACTGCTTCTTCCTTATCGCCCGACTCCACAAACATCTATGTTAGGTCGTTCCGAACTTACCCCGGTCATGCACATTTTAAACTTCACCCTGTCAACACCTCTGCCCCTCTTAGAGAAGCGAAAATATAGTTTTTTTTTTCATATTTTCCCCTTTCATTATTACCTCCGCCAATGAGTTTATGTTTTCAACGTGTTTGTCTGTCACCAAGATACCTCCAAAAGTTATGAACCGATGTGGACGAAATTTACTGGGATTGTTAGGTATCTTAGGAGAAACAGATGATTAAGTTTTGGTGAAGATATGTCCATCCGTTTGTTTGTTTGTTTGTCTGCCTAATTTTTCTCAATACCATAACTCAAAAAGTTATGGATTGATTTTTGTGAAATTAGCATGAATTGTTAGGTATATAACAAAAAGTAAATGACAAAATTTTGGTAATGATTTGTTTGTTCGTTCGGTTGTTTGTCACTGTTTTTAATTTTATAATTATTTGCTCAATAACTCACAAAATGCTGAATGGATCTTTATGAAATTTATAAGGGTTGCTAGTAATGTTAAAAGACATGGATGATCAAATTTTGGTGCAGATCGGTTATTTTTTTGTTTGTATCTTTGACACATGTTTGTCATGTAACAGGAGAAGTAACAGGAGCACTGCGGATACTGTTCTTCAGTTCTTGGATTTTACGTATGACGTACTTTATTATCCGTATTTTTAGATTTTAGAAAAGCCTTTGACACTGTAAATCACTCCATTTTACTTGATAAACTGTACATTCTTGGTTCAGGTCGTATTTGCAGGACCGCTGTCAGTAAGTGTGTGTTGGCGGGAGTAACTCTGAACTTAGACCTATTACTGTTGGTGTACCACAAGGATCAATATTAGGTCAACTATTATTTATTATTTATATAAACGATATGTCTGCTGCCTGTCCGAACCTAAAATGTGTCCATTTTGCTGACGACACCTCTGTCTTTATGTCCGGAGGTAACTACGATCTGGTGTGTCAATCGGTTAATGCAGGACTTTAGCAGATAGACGAATGGCTCAAAGTTAATAGATTATCTTTGAATTTGATAAACAAACTATATGGTTATATCGCATAATCCTATTCACGTCAAACCTATTCAAATTCGTGAAACTGACCTGAAACGGGTGCACAGTTTTAAATTTTTAGGCATTATTATAGATTGTAAACTGAATTTCAACGAGCAAGTAAGTAGCGTTTTATCAAAGATTAGTAAAGCAACTGGCGTAATGTTCAAATTATCTCACTGTTTACCACCAGATATACTTCTTAAACTGTACTACAATATCGTGTACCCGCACCTGACCTATGGAGTAGTGGCCCGGGGAGCCACTGGTGCAGTTAACAGGAGGAAGTTACAGGCTGCCCAGAACAGAGCGTTAGCCCTCCTTACTGTACCTCGGCCTGATATATTGACGGTAGAAATGATTATTTACTATTTCACTACCATTAATCTTCATTCTATTATTCGAAAAGATCGGCAATTGCATTTTAAGAATAAATTAGAAATGTATCATATTAATCATCACTATATTCTCCTTTATTCTCCTCCTTGATTCTCCTTTATTGTTCTCTCATTACAACTTGCACTAATAGCTAAAAACAGACAACTTAAAACGAGAACAAGCCTACTAAAAGCGAGTGTATCACTTGTGAGGCAATCTATCATCGAAGTCAAAAACGTCAGCTGTTAAAAAAAAATTCTTATCACAAGTTATTTCCTAAAGCATAGATACAAATTTGAAAGACCTCAAGAAGTCATTTTATAAAATTCTTGATTTAAAAAGAAATATCCTAGCTATTGCAACATACCTCCTTGAGGGAAAAGAAGGGTTTGTAGAGTGAGTCAACTGAGGCACAAGA
>LQNS02278156.1:4178337-4191485 GCA_001587735.2 Parhyale hawaiensis
GCTGTTGGAATTTTGGGCTTTGTCTCAAAAATGAAAGCTGATAAGCAGTAGTGAACGCTGGACGAGGTTTCAGCTGTTGTGATGCTCAACTGTAGTGAACCGATGATGGAAAGTTCACTACACATTCTTCTTCTCATACATTTTCTTTTTGGCTTGCTTGACAAACACATGCAGATCGTGAAGTGAGTGAACGATTTCCAGGGATGAAGTATCACTATCACTTCCTCTAACTTTTTGTCACTTCCTCTAACTTTTTATCACTTCCTCTAACTTTTTATCCTTTCTTCTAACTTTTTATCACTTCCTCTAATTTTTTATCAATTCCTCTAACTTCTTATCACTTTCTCTAACTTTTATCACTTCCTGTAACTTTCTCAATTTTCGATTTCACATTTTGCGCACAGTGTTGACCCCAAATTGAAGCTCTTGTACGTCTCCGCAGACTCAGGAACTATTGGTAGAAACTCCCTACCTCGTCGATTGCTACGCTTTTATGGCGGAATTAGTCTGTCTGTGACCCCTTGGGTTACCTAATACTTGTCTTGAGTTGTCCATTTTTTACTGATAGATTCATAGATTTTGAGTAGGTTATGTCAGATATTGAAGTACCGAAACACAGAAAAAAGAATATTTTTTTGAAACGAAAGTACTATTGAGGCGTCGATGCAGGTTTTAGCCTTAAAAACAGTAGACTGATGCTGTTCTATACATGTTAGCTGCTGATGCTGGCTACACTAGTGAAATTACAGAATTTGAATCCTTTGGTGCACTCGGTAGTGGCTGCTCGTGTTTCTCAGAAATGGTTGGTCCAGTTCGCTTAAAGCTCCATTCAATGTTTAGATAAACCAATGGAAGTAATTAAGTGGGTCTATTTTTTAATAAACTGTATAAAATATAGAGGTGGGCGTTCCGCACAGATGTTCGCGAACCTTTATTTGCGAATTTGTTCGGACCAGTTAAATCCTGGATTTGAGTTCGGAGGTTCGGATTCGGACCGACGTTGAAAAAGCTTACGACTTCCGAGTTAAGAACGTCTGTTTTTCGCGAATCCGAACCTCCGCATCACGGGAAAATTTTCAAAAATACGAAGTATACCAAATATTAGTTTTTCACCATTTCTGCTGCATACAGATGCGGCTGGTGACGCCTATGTTTCTGTAACAACTAGAGACGCCTATGACAATTAACACTGTGTTTCACTTTATCACTTTTCTATACTTCCATTTCAGTATGGGCATGTTACTGTGTATCTCAATTAACCAATGTTCGAAATGTGTTCAATATGCATGCCTGTGTGACTGTATGTGTAATAATAATAATAACAAAGACTAGTTGTACTGCTGCCTGGATAGCCCTTCTTTGAACTAGGAAATATAGACTAGAGGTGGACCGAATATCTGTTTTTAACATTCGCGAATATTTTGTTTTCATATTTGCGAATGCAAATGTTTACTTAAAGTTCCATTTCTCTCAAGTATTATGCCATTATGTTTATTAGTTATATAGTCAGAAAGTTTAAGCCTCCGTTTCCGAGCAGAGCGATATCACAGAGGAAAGAGCAAGGGACATATACATACTATGTCAATAGGAAAGGGGAACCCATACACGAAGGTGTTCCCACACAGGGTCAACGCGCATGGAAACAACAAGTCAGGAAAGAAGAGAAAAAACAGAACGCATGACCAAGTGGGAGAATGAAATCGGGAAGGAAGCAAAGTGGGCACGAAAGACAGCCGTCCCGAAGGCTTAACCTACACTACCCAACCCTACGACCCAACCCTACGACCCAACTCTATGGCCTATGGCCCATCCCTTGCCCCTGAGGGATGGCATTTTATTTGGATTCTAGAGTCTGGAGTGTGGACTCTGGAGTGGGCTATCCGAAATTCGAATTCATTGTAGGAGTTCAGGCATAAAAAATTGAATATCTAATTGAAGCCCATTAAATTTTCTCTGTTTCCTTCTCTTACATGCATCCCGCCAACCTTTTTCCCCAATTGAAGGAGTATTATTTACTAGTGGATTGACTACGTTCACTAGATTGCAAGTAAGCCATTATTGCTGTTCTTAGTACATGTATAAACTACAAATATCTAATAGTTAACTACTATTATTGTCAGGTTGAACTTCAAAAATAACATTCATTTGCTTCTTCATCAGTCAGGTTACTTTGTTTTTCATCGTATACTAGGCAGGTAACCTTAAAAAGACGCTCACTCGCAACACTAACTGGTGGACAATCAGGATAAGACTCTACCAACTGAGAAAGATCAAGATAAATATTCGCTTGCATCTTCCGCCCTTTCAGAGGATCTTCATCGGTGGATATGCTTAGATAGTTGCGATGTCTACAATTGAATTCGAATATTACAAATTATGCGAATATTCGCGAATGCGCTCTCTTGCAATTCAGACTCGGGTTGCGACCACAGTTGACTGCCAGCCAATCAGAACGCTTGTTTGAGAAAAGCAGCCACCGCGCATGCGCTGCAGACTAGACTATTGTCTTGTATTAATAGTTAGTTTTTTGCGTATTATTTTTTTCATGGATAATGGAGTTATCTTAAAAACCCCTGTTTTATATTGAGAAGCCTTAAATTTGAATTCGGAGATTTAGAATGCATGAAACTGAGGTTCGAAAATGCTCGTAAGGTATCGGCATTCAGGTTCCCTTTGCTGTTCCTAATGATAAGGAGGTTTGCGGACAAATGTTCGGAATAAATGTTCCCACTGAAATTTTGAAAATCGGGTTCGCTATTTGGAGGTTCGGAATCCAAAACCGGCGAAGATTCGGGTTCGGATTCGGAACATAAAAAACAAGGTTCGCGCGCCCACCTGTGATAAGATATACCTGTGCTGTCCAAGTATTCAGCGGCAAGCGCGCTGATACAAGCAAGTTATACCTTGACGGCCTGCACACTCGCTAAACTAAAGAACGAGTTCCATCTTCTCAGCGCCCATTTAAATAGCATACATTTGCACAGACGTATTCCCAGTTATAATTCCTTTCCAGTTTCTACATATATCAGACGCAAATCTAACGGCACCTGCTGAGCAAACTAAACTTAACGGCTAAAATTTTAAACCTCTTCTGGTGAACTGAAGCCTGTGTTTACGAGGGCTCAGCAAAACGCTTGGACAATTAGTTGAGAATACTCATTCTCCTGGTATCTATGGTTCTATGAGACAAAGGTCATGTTGCAGTTAATTTCAATGAGCAATGAAAAGACCACCACTTTTGTGGTTTAAGAAGTGCTTTTATTTTTCTGTGTCAAAGTACTAAATAGGATTTCCTCATTTACGAGCCGTAGAAAATAACAAGGATTCTGCAATGCTCGGATGGGTGTCTTTTTATGGTATTTGACCAACAATTTAAAGCAAAGTTATTAGCGATGATGGAAACACGTGCATAGAGCGAGCTTTTGAATCAGCAATGGAAGAGTGCAATCACTTCATGGTTGCACTGAGGTTGATTTACGCTAGCGGTTTTTCTTTCAGCATGTAATACAAAGTTTTCAAATGTATTTTCTTTGCATAAGCAACGGTGTATTCACGAACTGACTTATCAAAAGGTTAATTGTCACGCAGGTGACTTAGTAAGAGTTATCAGGAGATTTGCATATCTCTTTCAATTACCAATGACTAAGATTACAGCTAGCTGAAGATTTTTCCTTTGTCTGCTAGAAAATAACAGGTTAATTTGAAGCCTCACCAACTCAGACGGAGTCCCGAGAGTTTTGTGTGAATTGCGTTTTAACTTAGGTCACATAAACGGTGAACGAACATCTGCCATCTCTGAACAGAAATAACCACGCATAAAGCTTTCTATTGAAGGGCTAAAATCCTTTTGAGACTTCTTATAATTCCAGTGGATACAGTTAATTTTGTGCAATCTAACCAAGTCTACTGATTGGACATGTTCTAAAAGTAGTCCTGTGTTTCAACTGAGACGTTTACAAGGGTCAATACCTGTCATTTTCTTCAATTTTAAATTGGCTAGGCAATCCGAAAAAACTTTCTGTCGTCTTTCAATTAAATCTGAAGGTTCGATATTCCCTAACCCTGTGCAGAACAAGATTGTGCCAAGAATGATTTTCCATTCTGCGTTGAGCAGCATTATACTTATAGAAAGTCTTACTGTTGAGTGCAAAAAAAAAAAAAAAAAGAATCTGTCTTTTGACACCAAAAGCTCTCGGTGCGCCGCCAACACGCATGTCTTGTGAAAATTTCTCTATTTTCAGTAAATTTAATAGGGATGCCACGAATTCAGCGACGTGCCTTGACACACCTCTTTGCATCGGAACAGAGCACTACTTTTGGTCGGCTATGCGCTATATCCAAAGCCCTCGACCGTGTATACCGGAGAGCACGATCAGGTTAAATTATGGCGTACTCAAATGGTAATGTTACCTAATTTTTTCATAAATGCTCTATATACAGTGCCTAGACATAAGTAGTTGCACAACTCTATTTTTTATGTTTTTTTTAAATTCTGTGTCTGCTTTAGGATAATTAATACAGGAAGTTTATGTAACATATATATAATAGAATATTTAAAAAGAAGAGTCAAATGTGCACTCATAACAAGAAAATTTAACATAAGCAAAAGTAATGGGGGACAAAAGTATTCGACCAAAAAAAAATTATGACATTAGTACTTGGTGGCGTGACCTTTATTGGCAATAACAGCATGGAGACATTTGTTATAGCTGGAAATTAACTTTTCACATTCATATGATGGTATTTTTTTCATTCTTCCCTGCAGATAACCTTTAATTCAGTAAGGCTTTTGGAACACCGTTTGTGGACACCAGATTTAAAAAGACGCCACAAATTTTCCCTAACAATAGTTTTCTCGCTGACATGCAGTCCCTGAGACACCAGTTCACTCTGAAGATCAGCACGAGTTGTCATGGGGTCATTAGTCACCTTACGTAGCATGTAGCGCCAAGGACGACTCATGATCCTACGCGGAGCTCCAGCTCTTGGTAGGCTGGAGATTGCCCCAGTCACTTGATGCTTGCGGACTATTGCTCCAACCGTTGAAAAGGGAACATTGACACGTTCTGCTATTACTCTATAAGTTAATCCCTCACTACAAAATTTAATTATCCGTTTACGAGTAGCGTCAGGGATTTCTTTAACTTTGGGCATTGTAGTGAGAGTGTGCGCGACTTCAACAAGGTCTAGAGAGGTAATGATTGCGCCGGCTGTGGGTTGTTTACATTGCATTTGTTTCGAGACGTTTCGTGAACGTTCTAGAATAATTTTCGAATTAATTTATTCAAATTATACTATTAAACATCAATGATTCAACATCATATTTATTTTGGTCAAATACTTTTGTCCATCATTACTTTTACTTGTGTTAAATTTTCTGGTTATAAGTGCACATTTGACTGCTATGTTTGAATATTCTATTATATATATATATATGTTATATAAGCTTCCTGTATTAATTATCCTAAAGCAGTCCCGAATTTTTTTAAAATACATATAAAAATAGAGTTGTGCAAATACTTATGTCTAGGCACTGTATATATCGTAAGGTATTGTAGGTCCCCAAACAAAATAGGTATATATTTTGCAAATGTACTTCCTTATGGAGAAATAAAACTAATTTACAACATCACTAAGGGTAAATACCGTACGATGCATTATAGTTGTAGCCGCGTAAATAAGTAATGCACAATGTTACTCACCTATAAATATTAAAAAGTCCATGTCATTGCTTGTTAGAAAAAATGTAATGCTGCAGAATACCTTGCTGAGATTTTACATTGCACGGTACGACTTGCCTTGAAGAAATCAAACATGCAGAGCTGGCATTCTGTATTTTGTCCTTACCACCGGTATCGATATTCGGTAGTTAAAGACGGATCCTTCGGTATTGGTAGAACATTCAGAAAAGATTCGGTATTTCGGTAGAAGAAAATACAGCCGGTACAACCGAAATACCGAATTTTATTCGGTAGTCCCAGCTCTGCGAATATGTACTACCTTACACCACACGATGCTTGACTCCCCACTCAAATTTGAAAGTGAGGCTGATTCCAAATAGACTGAACTTAAATAAAATCTTTTCCAGTCAACAGAGCGACCTCGAACAAAAAGTAAACTGTTCTCGGTGGTACAAGAAATATCTGTACCAACAAGAAACACAATTAAGCTTGGGACATCAAAATCCCCTAAAATTTGCTGAATAAATTTTTCAGCTTACTAGCTGCGTACTGCTTTCTGAAACATGCACTCCTTGAGTCTCCAAGAACAGTTTATTTATTTCGGTTCATTGTCGCTATGTTGAATAAATTATATATTTTCCAGGTTTAACCAATTAGCAATGAGACTCAAGTGGACAGTCAAGTATTCTGTGGCTTATTGTACTACAGGAGGCCGAATAGATAAACTAGGACGATTTTAATGTTTTTAGTGAAACATAAGCAATGAAGATAACAAAGTTATTGCATGCCCCGACTCTGGTTATTTTATTAACTAGTGGCCTGCGGCGGCAGGAAGCACCGGCAGATAATTGCGTATAATTTCAATAACACCTTCGTTCTATTCACTCTTCTTAGTTCCGTTCTCATCTTTTGTTTTTCGTTTGTTAACTTTCAATTACACATCATGAGCTCAAAAAGAAATGCCCGTGCGAGGTAGGTACTAGCTAGTATCTATACTACCATTAGGTACCAATGTCATCTTCACTACTTAAATTTCAAAGATCTTGCTGTTCAATTTGTAAATATCTTCCTACCTAATGTTTCAAATCGGAACAAAAAGACCCACTAACCGAGAAACTATTGATTAAGCACTACAGCAATGACCCATGTGTATCTATAGTATGTGTTTCGGTTACGTGTCCACTTCCACTTCTTGCTAGGCTTGAAAGAAGCAGATGATCATTTGAGCTTGTAGTTATAGTGCGGTATTCACAAGCAAATAAGTAACCATATTTGATAAATGAAAATATCTTATCGTAAACTATTCACCGTAATTTCCGACACCCGTGTGTACTATCTACTCTATAGCGGGATGCTACAAACTGTTTATTTACTTAATTTCACAGCAGGACTGATACTCGATCTGGGATATTCTAAGACCTCCTTCCTTCAAAGCCATTGCTGAGTTCTTTACTAGAGTAGCGGTCAGCTTTCGCGGTTGAAACCAAAAGCCGTCAAGGGGGCTCTGCCGAGGCCACCGTAAAAGAAGGCCTCTTTGAGCTCCTGTGACGTCACGAAATGGAGGCTATTGTTTAGAATTGGGACGATGTGCGGCCATATTGTTGTAACGGTGTCGGTGTTCACTGGACGGTTATTCCTCTATTTTTATAGTTTTTTTGCATTATTATATGGTGGGAATATGGTGTAGAAGTGCTCAGTACCATTCTGCCTCGGCTCTGCTGACCTTAAGTCAAGGCCGCGGCGAGCGTTTCAGCTTTAAATTTTGAAACTGAAGCCCAGGTCCTGCCAACTTAGATTCCTTCATTTTTACTAAAAGGAAACACGAAATTCTCAAAGAATTAAACATACAGTACTCTTAAATACAGCTCATTGACTTCGATACAAGTTATTTCTCATCATTGTAGTACAACGTTTACATATCTTCTGTAAGATGAGAACAGTAAATACTTCATTTCCATACCCGCAGTAGCAGCAGGCAAAGGTGCTCTGTTTGTGACCCTGGCCGCTGCGGGTTCGAACGCCAGCCAGGCACGCGAGCTCTTGCAGCGCTTAACGTGCTGACTCAGCATTGATACCTGCACAACTGCCGCGGGGGCACTAACCTTACCTTGAGTTACCTTGAGAGTCTTCGGAAGAAGTCCAGGTGACGTTGCTCACATCACCTCACGTGTGTGGAGTGACTCTGCTGGGTGTCTTCTGTAGAGCACCTTACCCAGAAATATGGAGTTAGGGGGGCTCGGATCGTTGCATAAGAGCATTCCATTGTTGGCGCCATAGCTCTTGATGATCCATTGTTGGCGGCACTTCTCTAGGGTCAGTGGGCCCATATATGCAGCAGAAAACCAGTGCGTATAAGTTTTCTAGTACAGTATGGGGTGCGCTTTATTAATCATTAGCTTTATAGTGCCTGACAAGCCTTCACATGCATGTTCATCAATTATGTAGTAATTTAGAGGAAAAAGGGCAGCCAGATAAGGGGCAGTGCTGAATTTCAATTAGGTGCGTCGAAACCAGCGCACCTGTCTGCAGGCTCGGACAACCCAACTGTAGAAGGCTTACTTTGATGCCCAAGAAACGTGTCCATGTTTTTTTCCGCTACTTAAAAACCCGAGCCAATTTTTCTCTACTGGATTGTGATCTGTAACTACAGTGCAAATAAAATTAAAGCGCTCTGAGAGCGTATAACTCCACAATGACAAGGTAACTGTAATTAAAAATTCTAATTGTTTCTGAGACTGTGATTTCCTCTGGATCGAAACCAATATCTAATCATTAAAGCGTTTTTTGAAAGTAATAACAGTTTCTGTAACTTTCTTGAAGATCCGTGCATAGCTTTTCGAAATATATGTTGCAAACATACATTCTGGTAAACATTAGTTAAGCCATAGACTAGACCGCATTATACGTACATTGACGGGACACGGGCCTCCTAAGGCAGATTTCGCTCCCACAAATGGGCCGACTGCATGGTGCCGCGGACGCATTTTTATATGTTTTCCCATTACTTTGTCATTCTTTGTTTAGGCTCTATGACTTAATTCTTTTACATTCAGTAATGACTGGAAGCCTCTACACACTTCTTAGACTTCTATGCGCAACATATTCACAAAAAAATATCAAGGCTTGAAGCGTAATGACGTAGAGTAACTGTTTATGACATCCTTTGATACTTTCAGTAAACTTATTTCGCAGTTGTTAATGAAATAAATAGTCTCATTTTGTAGAACATAATCTACTCAAATTTGTTGTATGCTCGATTTGTAATAAAATAATAAGTAAACAGCTGATGGAAATGTTAATGAAATTTATTAAGTAGTTTTACGGGCTAAACGAGAAAATCAGAACCCTCTGCAGAGCTGAAAGGTAAGTTGAGCCGCTTGCAGCCATAAGGTGATGGAGCTCGGCTAGCAGTGAAGTGATGAAGCACAGGCCGCTAGGAAGTGATCTAGCATTGGAAGCAGTGAAGTGATGTAGCATTGGAAGCAGTGAAGTGATATAACACTGGTAGCAGTAATGTGATATAGCACTGGCGACCGTGAAGTGATCTGAATGATGAAGCACTAGCTGCCATAAAGTGAGACAGTATTGACAGAAGTGAAGTGATTCAGCATTGACAGCCGTGATGAGATATTGCATTGGCAACCGAGAAGTGATGTAGCTTTGACAGCTGTTAAGTGATGTATCATTGGCCGCCCTGATGCAGTGATGTAGTGTAGGCCACTGTGAAATGATTTAACTTCGGCAACCATGATGTGTTTGATGTGTTTTTTTTTTCAACTCAGGCCACCAAAAAGTGATGCAACCTAGAAAACCAGGAAGTGATATAAGGTTGGCAACCACAAAGGGATGTACTGTACCTAGGCGGTTATGCGAAATGAAATTGACAATCACGATGTGCAGCCTTAAATAGTTCCAGTAATGAAAGATTGTATCAGCCATAAAATGTTATGTTTTGATACCATTTACCGGCTGTCTTAGTATCTTTATCTCATAGTTAAACATGTATTTTTAGTTTATTAGTAGGTACCAATGTAGTATTACTGTGGTGTCAATTCAGTTCTTCAAAATTACTGAGTGTTCTTAACCGCACTGTTGTTGTAGTTATTGGGTTGAGGTCTAGCGAATGCTCTAGATACATTAATTTGTGAGGATATCCGTCTCTGGAAAAAAGTCAATTGAATGTGATATTTTTAATGTATATTACGTGTAGTATCTATAAGCCAATTTTTTCTATGAAAATTTAATGTTTCCAGAAATTATGATGACTTTCCAATTTTTCTTGGCGTCCTAAGGTATGATATATATCGCTTATTGGAGGTATATGATCGTGAATTTATATTCCCTGCTCTGCAACGCATTGCTTATGGTACGACGAAGAGGTAATCTTTGTTTGAGGTCACTGTGATTATTAGGACTCATTTTATTAACACTAACGTAAATCAGCCTCCAAGCTCAATAGTGAGAGGCCCGATTTTAAAGTCCAGTCAATGTATGGTGTGGTCTATGGTTAAATACACAAACAGACCAAACGATAACGACCAAAATTTAGGCATTTATGAATTTTACCATGTCTAAGAAATCCTGTTTCTCTTAATATACCAAATCATCCCCGATATTTTTGGGAAGATCTGTCCATGACTTTCTGAATTATAACTTTGTTGGAGACAAACTCGCCACGAATATTATCATACCTCCTAAGCGGAAATAATAAAGCTATGAACTATTATCTTTGTAAATAGTTTTCCCTGGCGGTTCTAAAATAGTGTTGACGCACTGTAATTCAGCCATGACAGACGCGTAGTCAAAGTAACCATTGCAAAGTGACTAACCGGTCCGGCTGATGGCGAATGATGAATGACGGCTAGACGAAATTTACTGACTCGCCCACTTCTTAGTTTCACAGACAAACAGTATGTCCTCCAGTGCAAAGTTAGCCAGTCACACAACCAGCTGAGAGAATACGTTCAAAGTACGTCCTGTGAAGGAACATTTACAAGAGCAGTTGTCGGAGTGTACGAGGTAACGATGCATTGTTGAGTGTCAGTAACGATTCACGAGGCGTTGCAATTCTTTCAAGGCAGACAATAATTCTGGGACAGCGTTCTACGATGAAACTTCCTGCCCATCAGTCCAAGAAAACTTCACAGATGAAGGCAAATTTTGTGGAGCAGAAGTAATCAGACAAAAAGTAGGTACTGGTTGTTCTCGTAGGACAAATGAGCACATGGGGCATCATCGTTTGGGTTGATTGGGGACCAGTCCCTAGTGTAGTCGGGCCCAGGGCTGCGACCGTCTCTCACGTACGACCACACCTCGGCCCGCTTGTACGCCCCAACCCACAGCAGGGTGGTCGAATCTAAGATCACAAAAAATGATTAATTACAGGAATCGGCAACATACTTTGAACAGCTGTCACGCTATTGTGAGAACTGCAGGATCACAGTTGACATCTCTTGATCCTAAAACCCTCAGCCACAACTTAAACTTCATTAAGTAGGATGAAATCATCTAGATGGGGAGCTAAACATTACTAAGTAATTAAAAACATGGCATATCAACACCTTGCTTAGTCAACTTGTTTCCTGCCACATTTGAAACACTGTAAGTATCTCTTTGAACCCTCCCCCTTCATAATTACGCACGCATGTTTAGGGTGTAGAAGCGCCATCATAATCGATCAATTAGTTACGTTTCTGTTCATTTCCTTTCATGTTAGGCGTATGTAAACAAGTTATAGCGAGACTGAAATGAAATGTCTGCTGAGTACATTGAAGTGATATAGAAAAACTGAGGGCATTATTAGGCTTAAAACATCCAAATTAGAAAATATTTGATGAAAATTGTGTATCTAGAACCGTCCAAGATACATGTTAATTTACGTTAACATTAAAACGAACTCAAAATCTACTGAATTGACATATAATTTTAAATTAAGTTTCATGGAATACTTTTCGTGGGCCTCCAGGTAAAACAAAATACTGAATTCATAAGTGTGCTCTAAAAGAAGTATGAAGAATAAGGAAAATACCTATCATAAAATCATTATCACATACAAACAGGTAAGCAGAAAATTATTGAATAATACCTAGAGGTACCTACCTACAGGTAGTTCATGATCTCTCCTCGGGAAGCAATAACTGCATTTCCCATTTACCTTACTTTAATTGAACAAGCTGTAATATTAGCAGAAATATAATTATATTTTATTTTGCTTCTCGTGCGAGGGTGATCGTTAGGTAGCACTATTGCGGAGCCAGTTCAGTTAACTCGTTTGTCATGTTATGGCACTGAGCCATGCAGATCAGGTTGAAAATTTATAGCTGTAATATTGCTAAGAAATGAATGTACACGAAATTTTGAATGTAAGCTGTAATATAATAATCCAAGAACACCTCAAGCCTGTAGAGAAACACGTGTTAAATAAGAATATAAATAAATATAGGTCAAATTTTTTTACTGCCGCATATTCAACATAAAACCATTAGAATTCATTTAGCGTACACCTTTTGGCCACAGTTTTATTTACTTTTTGAAATTCATAGTTTGAGTACGTTACAATTTCAATGAAAACTGGAACTCTTCGTGGAGTAAGACCATCACCCGCGGTGGGAACAAATTCAACGCCGTTATTTTTTTATGGCCAGCTTGCTCTAGACTGGTGTTTTGGCATTTTTCCCATCTCAGTGAGCCCACTTGACTTCCTGAAAAAATTTTAATCACAACTCTACTCCTTTTGTCTCTTTTTGAGTGGACAGACAACAATATTTATCGCCTTTTTTTTTTGTTTCGCCACTTAATTCTAGTTTTTTGGTATTGCTCACATCTAGGTCAACCCACCTGATTCCCTACAAAAAACTATGAACCTTGCTCAACTCCTGACACCTCTTTCTGGGTCTACAGACAATTTTTTATAAATCTTGAACGAAAACATGGTCACCTTCTCTAACGCTTCTCTCACTGGTGATAATTATAGAGTATTTTATTTGAGAATTTTTTTTTTTCAATTGTTGAGTTACAGTATTAACTTTCAAGTCATTAAATTTATATGAATTCAATAGTGTCAGAGATGTAGTACAAGCATTAATCTCATTTTCAAGGTATATTTTCTTACTGCTATAACTGCTTTGTCACTCGTCATGAATATGGAGGTGTTTCATTACATCCGCGGAGTTTCTTTTTATAGTATTACATACCTATAAGCTCACAAAGTGCTTCGGTTGTAACTGATCTAAGTTTCTATTCTAAAGAACTAATTCTCGACATTCGAATTAACCGAAAACAACGTGCATTTCTGTATATCACATGCTCATCTCCACTATTATAACCCATGCTCGAAATGAGATAGGTGATGATGTTTACGTTGAAGATTTAAGTATGCTTGTAAATATGAATACTTACATTTATCTGTCCACCCAAAAAGTGGTCGAAGGAGTTGGTCAGTACTCATAATTTTTAGTGGGGAGTTTG
>LQNS02278156.1:4270189-4281219 GCA_001587735.2 Parhyale hawaiensis
CGTTTGAAAATGCTATGTAAGTGGAAGATAAGTGATATGCCCTGAACAGTAAAGTTTTGATTGCATTTATTTTAAATTGGTCATAGCAGTGGCTGAAGAAACTGGTTCCGAGAGCCGAAAAGGTTGGCTTCCTGTAGATTCTAGTGGTTAGTGTTGAGTCCTCATTTGTGACTAGGATATCTAGAAATGCTTTTATGTTTTTAATGTGTGCTCACCCTCTCGTTGCTAAATGTGAGCAAAACAATTTGATGTAGAGAAACCTAAGCCATAAAACCAGCACATTTATATTTTATGCTCCTATAACCGAGTTTGCTCCAAGGAAAACTTACAGCTACCCAAACTTGGATGTGGAGCCCAAATTAAAATGTTATACATGAAATGTATTTGTAATTTATTTACTATTCAATTTACTTCTGTTCAATTAAACTGTAAATATTAGTCAATAAAATTAAATTTTACTACATGTGCTTGTCGATACTTTATGTGACGGTATAATTAATATCGTCAGCTGTATCTATGATTCATTTTAGTTGTCCATAAATCACATTTTTCTGTGAGATCTATTAAAGAAAACGAAATCAGCGCTCAGTGTGAGACCACTCAGTAGAAACACGACGCGCTCAGTGCGTATCGCGCTCAGTACGAACGCGCTTAGAAGGAGGTTCAAGTGTATTATGTTCCGAAGCATTTGCGGTATAGGCTACATAGTAAGCATATTTTATGTATATATTTAATGTCGTTCTCCTTTTGTTCTACGAATTGTTTCATTTTTATAGAAAACTTAAATATTGATGTTAACTTTCATGCTAAATACACCATGAAAATTCTGTGCACAAAGTAAATGGAGTTTAAGTCGTCCGTCTGGATCGGTCTCAAGTGACTGGCCGAGCAATGCGAAGACTCTGCCGACATACCCAATGTTGACGATAGCTTGGTCAACTATAAAATTTTAATCAAAACGCATTCCTTTTCATTTTTGTTTAGCACATTTAGTTATTTTTTAGTCACTCGGTAATATCACAGTAAATGACCAAGATGTGCAATTCCACGTGAATTATGATATTTGAAATTTCAGCATGTGATTATTAACTTTCTTTCATTTTTTTTTCGTATATGAATGGATTTGGAATTTTGCTAATGATTATACAGTATTTAAATTTTATTTTTTATTATTTCATGTGTAGCAAATAATTAACATCGATGATTTTGTGCATCATACATTTTAGGTTATTTTATTTTCAATTTTATTTTGCCTTTCTTTTTGTTATCTTTTATTTCTCGGGAAGTTCAGCTACTGAAGATGAAAACTTTCTTATTAATAATAACAATAATACCATAGTAGGTTCGGCGTGGTTGGGTATTATTTATATGTTGCATGGCCATTTATATTTTGCATCACGGCGAAATGGCCTCACGGCAAAATGACCTAACGGCGAAAAGACCGACGGCGTATTGACCGACGGTGACTTGACCGAAGGCGACTTGCCCGCCGGCGACTTGACCAATGGCGAATTGACCCACGGCTAAAGGACTTAGAATCTTCAGAATTAGTCATTTCATAAATACACACCATGGTTGTCGACAAGCCAGGTCCCCAGGGCAGCTAAGGCCTCAGGGCTGCGGGGCGACGCCAAGTCCGAGCCGAGGCTGATGCAATAGCGGCGGGCGTTACACGACGTCGTCGCCGTCAGGTTGAGGAGAATGCAGCCGTAGTCAGTGGTGGAGAAGGGCGACACGCAGGCAGTCAGAGGAATGTAGCCCTTGTCAGTTGCTATCGATAAAAGCCAATATAATTACAATCCCATCTAAATATTTCGAGTTTATAGCATGCAATGGAAGCTAAAACACATTTATGAACATACGTTGGCGGAAAAGTGGTCGAAAAATACTACTTCCGTAAACTTGTATCGTTTATTTCATCAGCATCACCGGCTGAAAGAGGACAGAATGATAGGCAAGTAGCTCTTAGACCCACCTGTCATCCCAATATTAATCTGAAATCAGCTTTTTTTATAAAAGCTGTATATGTTAATTATAGTTAATGAGGACACGCATGCAGTAAAGGATGCTTAGGTCAAGTCAGAGGCAATTTATCTAAACAATATAAGATGTATTACAAGGTGGAACATAGTTTTTGAAGTAAATTTTCAATAACATTTCTCTATTTCTAGAAGGGTCTTTGTTTCGATATGACAAGTTCTACGGCGCACCCTTTACCCCTGCATTCAAAAATGTTTTTGCTTCGCAAACGCTATCGAAAACCGTCAAGTTATACCGTAGTATGCACTACCAATGAAGCTTTACCACACCATTCTATTAATCAACTAGTATGGCGTTGGCTGATGTGATAATTCTCATAGACTGCGCTCGATGCTGTCCATGTTTCCGGATTTTACCTTTTCTGGACGTCTCCATTTCAGAAACTTTCTCAGTTTTGAAATTCTCTTCGTGGAGAGCTACGCTGTATTTACTGAATTATTCTCTTCACTCCTTTCTTCAATTATAGGGGGATTTTCAAAGTCAAAGTAATAAAGCCTTTAAAAAACAAAGCTAATGAGTAAACTATCATTCAGTAATCTTTAAACGTCAAATTCAACAAATTAAGATCATTTTGTTTAAACACAACTCTACATGAAAAAATCTGAATGCATTTCCCTACAATTCTCTTTTCCAGAAATTTTCATTAGCCGCCAAATTTTTATCAGCTAATTGACGAACACATTATAACATGGAAAACGTCTTAATGGTTATTGTTATTTGTCTGCATTATAAAGTTTCAGTGAAATATCGTTTGATCAAAGTAACGTTTTGATAGCTGCAAAACATTTGTGGGCCTGAGAAGCATTCTACAGAATTGAATTCAGTTATATCTCTAGTGCTCTTTGCTATAGTTAAACTTCGATAACTTCCTACTAGTTTTGCAGTTAAGTTTACGTAATAAATAAGTATATAATAATATAAGAAAAATATTACCCAGGTTTCGGTAGTGTGTTTGCTGACAATTGCGGTACAACTAAATAATCTGCGTGCTGGTTTGTTGTGAGGTTCTAATTAGGCACAGAAAGTTACTTACGTCGGGACACAGCTCCCGCAAGATTACAGTAGATGTTGTAGTCTTCTTGGCAGATGTCGTCTTTGATTTCCATCGGTAGCCTTGTAATGGGACCCATTGCTGTCACGCATCCTGTGATTAATTCAAAATTCTAGACAAGTTATGAGAAATCTCTAAAATTCGTATCACTACAGAAATTACAAATAGGGCATTGGAAACTTTGCAACCGAGTCTGAAGACCTTCTCCATCATTTTTAAATTTTCTTGGCAGGTAGGCCTACTTGTTATTGTCTTAAACACTACGGAATTGATACATATGAAGGCATGAATTAATGCGCAAAATTTTTGACTGTGATTCATGCCATTAAAAAATCTATTGCCGCATTGCTTCAAACAATGTGATTTGAAAAGTTGTCTTTTTTATTTTATGGAGGCAAAGAAGTGGTCTTAATGCACCATAGAAGTATAAGATATGTGGAAGATAGTAGGATGACCTTCAAGACAATCTGGCCTTTTGTCAACGGTAGATGGAACGAAATATTGCAAGGATCAAGCCAATATGAAAATGGTTAACTTCAAGAGGAAAAAGAAATAGATCTTTTATCTTTCTGAATTGTTGTGGTACAACAATATATTGCGTGCAATAGAGGCAAGTTAGCTGAAAAATTTAATGGCTCGGGATCTTTATTGGTGCTAGATGCAGGGATCAGAGACTTTGATATCCACTAAAAAGAAGTATCCTCACATTTCACATTATGGTAAAAACAATTTAATTAGGTCGTATGATTATTACATAATTATCAATAAAGTTTTATTACCCTAAACTATCTCCACCTGACTTAAGCTAGTTTAGCATTGCATAACTTGCCCAAACTTCAACTAATATCAGTACTAGCGGACAGAGCTACGCATCGTAATTCGTAGCTGAGAGTCAAATAACTCTCAGCGTAAAATGGCTCTTTGCTTTACAGTCTGAAACTATCAAAATAATTTTAATTTCAATCACATCATTGCAAATCTACGAATATCAAAACATAGGAATCTCCATGGGCCCCCCTCTTGGTCCTACTCTAGCCAATATTTTTTGTACCCTCACGAAGCAATAGGGCTTATCGACTGCCGGAGTAGTCTCAAACCCATCCACTAAAATACGTTATGTAAGCGACACAGTCTTCATTTTCAAAGACCCAGTTGACTCAGACTTATTTCTACAATATTTAAATAGAAAGCATCCCAACATATAGTTCACTACTGAGAATCAATCAAACGATTCAGAAGCATTTTAGACACTCCAGATACGAATTAGCTCTAAACGCTGATCACTAGAGTTTACAAGACACCAACATCTTCATGCCTTGGAACAAGCTTTTCAGTCACTGCTACCATCAATGATCAATTTAATATAAATTCCATGGAAACTCTACTGTATGGGGCATATCATTTATCTTCTTACTTAGAATTTTCAAATGAATTTATTTTCTTTGAACATAATTCAAGATTAACGGTGATCCTCACCATTTTTTAGATCACTAATGCAAATTATTTCTGCAGAAATTATTTGATCCCTGTATTACAAAAACTATTGTTCGTAAATAAGATTTTTTGCACTCCCTTCCGTGCTACTGCAAACCAACCGTCGATACAGTCAACTCTTTGGAAACTTTCCTATCCGAAGCCTGCCCGCATATAAACTTCAGGTTCTCTAACAACAGACATTTACGATGAGATTTTATTCAAAATTCAAAGACAAGCCTCCCACACCTCTTTTGTTCGGTGTTGTCTATGAACTTCAATGTAGGAGCTGCGATACTTCGAATGTGGATAGCATTACAAAGCGTGCGTTGACCAACCTTCACTTATATCCAGCAAGATATTCACACCACTTGCAAAACATACCCATTCAGCTCCTCGTTTTCATGCAGAACAAAACAATCATCCTTTTAGCAGGAAATATTTCTCCATCATCGATTTTTCTAACCCAATAGAACTCACAACTTTAGATTCTCTCTACATCCATAAAACAAATCCAACCTCAATATAATGTCTACTGCTGTACCTCTCACTACAAGCCATAACTGACTTTTTTCTTCTGTCTCTACCACAATTGCTGCTTCCATATTGTCCGAGTGTACAAGCATTAACATTGGGATATACCGAGCTTACTCCGGTCATTCTCATTTTCTGTTTTCTCCTGACAGCATCTCCGCACCTAGTTAGTGTAACAGTAATACTGTTTTCTTTTTAGAATTTTCCTTTTCATTTGATCTTCTTAATATGGGGGAAGACATCATGAAGCGCTAAAATTTAGTAAGTTTTATAGACCCTTAGTTATATTTGTTATATCTAAGAATATTTCACATCAACATGGATAAGGCAGACACGAGGTTCGTTGCTCCAGCTGGAAAAAAACAATTGAACAAAATACTTCATTAAAAATTACTAAGCAAAACTGAGGGGTTCGCTCTTTGAATGTCGAACATTTTCTTCTAAGCCTCTTCAACAACACTTACTTGGGGAGTCGTAGCAGGTCCATTCCTCAGACTGTGTAGGATTCAGATCTATGGTTCGATTCACATCGGCCAGCACACAAGAGCTGTCCTTGTGGCAAGCAAAGTCGAGGTCCTCATCCCGATCTGTGAGAAGCAGGCAAGTCATTTCCGTTGAGACTGTGTATGTCAAGGGAGAAAATTCCGCCAAGCTGTCGACATGACCCGATGATTTCATCCACTTCCTTGCTTCACTGCTGGTGGACACTTCGCAAGCTCCGATGCAGAGGAAATATATGAGGATGTAGAATTCCACATTGGCCTTCATTTCCAAGATTTAATTCACGTATTTTTTCAGTAAATACTGTAGCTTAGAGAAGGGTGGTTGTCAAACTGAAGTATTCACGTATTTCCAAAAAGAACGTTTACATGTTACCCAAACGTTTGATAAGCTGGTGACTCATTTTATAAATAACACACAGTTTGATTTAAGTACTATCTTCAAATTTTTCACGAGCAAGTATTTATAAGTATAAGGTTATATGAGTATTTCTTCAGAAAACGATTTTGGTTTTTGTTATTGAATAGCTCACAAAACGACAGTATTCAATAGGTACAAATCACTTTCAGAGTAAACAGTCACTTGTAACACAACTGTACTGTCTGTTTCTTGAAGTTGAAAAATTGGAAATACTGATTCACAATTTATTTGGTACCATCAATTCTCCAGCATTTTCCTCAAAAGTTAAGAAATTATATAAATTCTACCTTTAAATTAATAAAGTCAGTATCGTGCACCTATTCTCTTATCATTTGTAATGAGCTGTAATGGGAAAGTCATATTAGAAACTTTGCGTCTTAACTTAAGTTTTGCTAATTTTTGCCTAAGGTGTATATTCTTCATCTTCCATCGAGGGCTGAAACTGCAACCCTTATAAAATACCGCAAAAAAGTAGTGGTATTCCCTTTTTACCAAATTTGGGCAGTGAAGATAATCCAGACTACCCTAGCATAGTTTTTGAAAGCTCAGGAGGCTATATTGCTACTCTAGCATCAACAGTAGCAGTAGAGTAAAGTTTGTAAAACATTGACTCTCAAGGCTGCTGGTTCAAACCCCCTACCAGGTAGGCAAGTTCTTCGCAGCGCTTGACGGGATCAGTCAGCATCCGGTCGGCGTACTGTTGCGGGGTTACTGACCTTTACCAGCAATGGGGAGGGTCGGGGACGCAGATCGTCGCATGAAGCCTTCCACTACTGGCGCCATAGTGCTAGACGATCTTTAGTCGACTGCAGCCGTATACTCCTTTGGGACCTGTTGACCTATAAATGCAGCACAAACCAGTGTGTGGGTGGGTTTCCCAGTTGGGGTACGGTTAATTTAACTTTACTTTTACATTTACCGGAAGTGAAATTCACTTCAGTTAGGGTAATATTGTTAAGACACCTGAATTCAGCAAGGGTGTAATCCTTGCACAGACTGTGTAGAATTTTGCCTTCATTTCAAAATGTTAAATACAAATAAATCAGTACATTGGCTTCTCCTGGATTAAATTTATTGCTTAAGTCGGGCAGTGGCAGCGCCAACAACTTGCTTTAGGGGGAAGGTTGTAGTAAAATGCGGAGAGGCTACACAATAGAAGAATATATGCATGTTGGTTATACGGTATCAATACTGGAACGGAGTGGGGCAGGGTTCTGGAGGCATAGCTCATTATTGAAGGCTCAAGCTTCCCTCCATCCTTGGTGACGACACTGACTGAATGCGTTTTAAAACGCCATTACCATGAAGGATGCTTTTCGCAAGGAATACTTGTCACGGATGAGTAACTACCTGCATTGTAGGCTGTTCTGGTCAACCTACAAATATTTTATTCGCTCTCATTTGTTGCCAAAAGCAGCAGATCTTCACTTCCTTAGGAAACTAAAAGAGCTGCACCCCCCCCCCCCCGTACCCACTCCGTGTTTCTAATAATATTTGAGGAAAAGCCTGATTTCTTGTCAATTTTCTACTCGAAACTTGTCGTTAGACATTATTATATACATCTTAGCTGCGCGAGATATAATAAAATTACAACAATAAATGAAAGTGGGTGGGACCATCATTAATTATAAATTGGCAAATAGCAGCCGATCTTTAGAAAAATACATGTAACAAATTACCTTTCTTCATTTTTGGGTTTTCTAAAGTTAAACAAACAATTACTTTTAACAGGGCAGAACAGCCTCTAATTATACATTAGCTACTGGTCTTTATTTTGGAACTCTCATCACCACAGCACTTTAGTATCATTTTTCCTTGATTTACAAAGAAAATAGTCCATTCAAAGCATACTGTATTTATATAATGAAAGGAAAAATAAATTAGCAAATCCTAGTTTATCTTAGTTTATTGCTCAGCTAGAGCAGTGACCGAGAAGAAGGCAACGGGTGTCATTCTAGTTAATATAGGTGAATGTTACTGCAGCACGTGCCAGATAATCACTGAAATGTTTTCGAGAAAATTAAATGCAACTGATACTGAAAGCTTTAAACCATTTATTAAATTTTACAGTACTTGTATCAACGGCCACTGGTCATTCAGGGACACCAGGTCGAACCAGACAATTCCCGTTTTTTTCGGTTCCACGACCTTAGCATAAGGAACGGTTCATTACCAATACAACTTATGCTGTTTGATGGGCAGAGACACAATCCTTCGGTTCTCTTATTGATGTTGAGTTCAGCTTTTTCCTCAATCAGAGCCAACGTGCGTGCGGTCTACTGGTATTGACTTTGGTGCTACGCGGTTGTAGTCCAACTGCATATAGTTCCACCGTCTCCCAGCTGCACTGAAGCACTGCGGCATTTACAAGGACCGTGGCCGTCTAGCGTGCAGAAACTGTAGCATGTCAAAATATTTAATGCTTCTTCATCATGAGTGGATCGTCTCAGTGTCACGCGGCATATGTACTTGGCTATGAGGTATATACTGTATATGTGACACCGTGTCATGTGTGTATGACACAGTGGTATGAGTGCTGCTGTTTCTTTTCTATTATGTATCTCATTCCTCCACATAATTGTATGTCAGAATATTTGAATTCATGATGTTTGCTCTACTGAAATCAGTTAAATGTAGAAATAAAGTCAAATTGACCACACCTCCTGTTGGAAAACCGACACACGCACTGGTCCGTGCGGCAGATATAGGCCAACTGGTCCCAAAAGAGTACACGGCTGTAGTCGATCATAGATCGTCCTGAGCTACAGCAGTATCGACGGAAGGCACTTATGTCGGCCCGCGCCCCCCTCCCTCCCTGTTTCTGGAAAGAATAAGTGCCACCACGGCAGCTGTGTAGATGCAAGATGCTGAGTCAGCACATCAAGCGATTGAACTTGTAATGTCCAGCGCCATAAGCTCAGTACTCTGGGCTGCCGTTACGACGGGTTGGCCAGATTCATTAATAAATAATAAATTTTTAGAATCGGTCCAAAAAAGGGGCTTGAAATCTGGCATGAGCTAGGTGTTCTCAACTGGCGCAACTGTCAGGGAAATGCTTTCATAAAGAACTTTTAGTCTCCCGAAGAGCTATAATAGCCTCTGACCAGAATACAGCAAAGGATTGCGCGCTCTATGTTTACAACCTGATGTTTTTCTCAAAATCTTACATTAAAGACCAAAACAGGCATGTTTTTTATTACAAGTCACAGACGTTCAGTGTGGATGGTAGGGTTTTATCAACATTCGTGATTTGGTTTCTGAGCGAACGCGGAGTGTATCCGTAAATGGTTGTTTGCTTACGGTGGTGTCTGTATCCCTCGGGGTAGCGTTCTTGGCCAGTTGCTCTCTGTTCTGTACACTAATAATACGTTCTCTTTGCTGGAGAACACGGTAGTCATATATGCTAGCGATTCGACTTTGATAGGTGTTATACCTACCCCCAGCATGCACAAAAGTGCCTAGTGCTCTGCCTGGGGTGTGAAGCTCAATGGTGGCAAGACTAAATCTATTATTATCAGCCTAGCTCGGATATGGTGACCCCAGCATCCACCTTTGAAAATAGATGCCAGTGCAGCATTCTAGCTCTCTGGAGATTCTCTGTGTCCTATTTGATGAGAAGCTTACAATTGAAGCACTTATTAAACGTCTCTTGTCACGTCCTTCGAGTAAAACTGGTCATCCACGTAAGGTAAGTCTAGTGCTTGGTGACAGGGACGTAATCCGTAGATGCTTTTATTGACTAGTACCACCTTTGTTGAAGTATTACTCAGTACTCATTCTTTCATTCATTCATTACTCATATTACTCATTCGCCTGGGCTTCGGCTGAAGCCAGCCACTTGCGTCTTCTGGACAGACTTGTTAGTTGAGCAAGTAGGCTGTGTGTTGGGAGTGACGTGGTAAATGTATCCCGTACGCAGGGTGGTGGCCTACCTGTGTACGCTTTATACGTCGTACAACGCCGAGAGTATTAATTGTATTCTTTTGGCCCTGCACTTAAGGTCTTTGGGAGAAACACACGAGCCGCTACTGCTGCCCACTCCTGTACATTGGAGACTATTTGGTGTCGAACTTGCTAGTTCAGTTGGTATTTCCTACCCTGGTCTGTTTTGTCCTGGAATTCGTTGCTGGAATTCGTGTTCAGAAGATTACCTAAATCTGCAAGCGTTTGGCAGCTGGTAATGGTTTTCGCTGGATTTTGGGTAGCAGTTTCTTGAGCTACCTGGTAATGCATGAAGATTCATTTGGGTTTCATCAGCTGTCCGCGGAGGCCCGTGCATTTAATTTTAATAATAATAACTATTCTTGGAAAAATTATTTCTTTTAGACTCTCGGCCTCGCTGAGCAGAGACCTCATCACTCTTCAGGCGCCAGCAAGAATCGGTCAGAAATTTAGCATCAAACTTGCTTCGCTGCAGCTCCTCCATCTCACGAATACCTTCTCGGAGACACCCAGTTTTCTCGGGACGTTCCATAACACTTGGGAAAATAGTTGAGATGGAAGCAAAGAAAGTTGCATCACAGGCCGAGGATACATTCCTCTATCTTTAGCACTAAATAGGTACACTTACCATCCAAACACTGGTAATTTCACTTCTATGACCTTGCAAATAATGGCAATAGCTCAAAGAGGGCCAGAGCAGAAGTCTTGGCTGCTCTCAGGGAATGCATCTGTGGGTCCGTCTACTGCCAGCTATCCAGTTTAAACTAATATAAATATCGCAAAGTCTTACATGCGCAGGTGACAATAAATATCTTCAAAGTATAAGAGGAGCTTTGTAAATCTCCCAGTTTATACCTAAGCCACTTCCCAGAGGCTACGCCATCATCAGCAATGCTTCGGTTGCAGTACAGGCGCCTTTAATTCAACTAATGTTCATCCCTAATTCCTCATATCTGATAATATTTACAGATGTAGCATTAATTGAAAAACTCAAGCATAAAGCTCGAAGAACGACCTTAAGTCAGCAGTTCTTTCCGTATTTCATAGTCAGCATTTGGAACAGACTTCC
>LQNS02278156.1:4281687-4307470 GCA_001587735.2 Parhyale hawaiensis
ATGTTCATCCCTAATTCCTCATATCTGATAATATTTACAGATGTAGCATTAATTGAAAAACTCAAGCATAAAGCTCGAAGAACGACCTTAAGTCAGCAGTTCTTTCCGTATTTCATAGTCAGCATTTGGAACAGACTTCCGACGTTGTTAGGGCGGAATCAGGCAACTCGTTTAAAAATCGTCTTGAGATACATTGGGAGACACATCTCCCACAGCTAAGGCTTCCTCCTCTAGGAGTCTCACACTCTTAACGGCCTATGCCTCCGAGGCTTCCCAAATCCGTCTTCTTTTCTCTTCCGCTCCAACGATTCTGTCTGACATCTTTAACTCCGCATATCAGCGGCTATTGATCGTGATTGCGTGCGATCATGATGATATTATTGTGGCACGCGCTTCTTTCTCAATATTGAGAGAGAGAGAGTAGAAGGTAAAGTCAACTTTGACTGCACCCTCCACTGGAAAATCCACTCGCACTGGTTCGTGCGGCAGACACAGACTAACTGGCCCAGAGGAGTAAGTGCAGCTGCAGCCGATGACGGGTCGCTAAGAACTATGGCACCGAAACGGAAGGTTCAACGACCAGCCACCCTCCTACCCCAGGGCAGGTACCCCTACGGTAGCTATGCACACAAGCAAATGAGCTGATTCAGCGCGCCGAGTGCCTTGAGAAAGACTACGCCTAGTCCGGAGGTCGAGTCGAATCCCTGGTACCTCGGCACAACTGTGAGGCGCGCAATGCCCGCTTTTTGTTGTTTGTAAAGAAAAATACAAACGAAAGAAGAATTATTCAAGCTGGCAAAATTGGGAAACAAATAGAGTAAAAGTTTTTTGTACACCAAGTTCATTTTCCAAGCCTAGCTGTTTACTATGAGAATGTGTCACACAGGCGGTCGGTCTCCCATTCTATGCCTCGGTGGCTGAGACGTGAGGAGTGTTGACTCGTTCATCACCCGTAGGTCAGACGTTCAATCCCAAGCAAGGGAGAAAAATTTTTATGCTATAAAATGGAACGGCAGCATTTCTGTCACTCATAGTTTCTTTACAGGCACTGGCCTTGGGTTGGGGTGCGCAGTTGTCGGTCGAGCCTCTCGTCCATAATGATGCTATGGCTCCGACAAGTTGGAGTTGACTGCAGCTGTGGGCCCTAGTGGGCATTTATCGGCAGCGCGTATCATTACATGTGAATTTCCTGGTTAGGATGCGAAGTCAAGGCGACATTAGCTTTACCGAAGATGTTCATATAATTAACGTAGTTTTCACAAACAACAACAGATGAAACTGTTAAAATCTTTCCCTGTGTGTTAAATTTTATAAAAAAAATAAAAATTTATATATGCAGTGTTTGTGGATCAAAGTAGGATTCACACTACTACTGTTATTCTAAGCTGTCAAAGCCCTGTACATGAAGGTATATTTTGCTGCTTTTTTTTTACAAACAAGGAAAAGTGCACATCACTTGACTCGTATTTCATTTGACAAATTTGAATAGGTTTCCAAACTTTCACTGGTGGCACTTGCTCAGCACAAGTTTACAAGACGTTGAACGTAGTACCAATTTTTTTTAACAGAAATACACTAGTGTTTGCAAAAATGAAGCAAAATGTTCAAACTCTTTGCACCACGTACTTGGACCCTCAAACTAGTGTGAACCTGCCTTTAGTGAGGCTCATGACAACCACTAACGTTGATCAGCAAAAACTGACATTAGCGTTTTTTGACACTGCGTAAGTGTAACTTAGTTGTAGCTGTGACTCTCTTTTACTACCGTGCCGGACGTGAAATAAAATTCCCTTTTTATACAAGCTTAATATTGCTGGACCGGAGAATGGGTTTAAATTTATTAATTCGGTTCGTGACTGCCATAGAGCTGTCGATCAGCAGTTGTGTAAGCATTTAATGGCGTTAGATATCTTAAAATAATATCTATTATGAGTACTCACCACATGATCACGGCACCAGTAACACAGTCTTCCCACTAACAGCGTGGATAATTCTCTGATTACAGTATAGTAATATTTATTTCATTGTTGGATATTGCTCATGGTGGTTGTCTAACCTGATGTTTTCCTGCATTTTTATGCTTCCCCGTGCAAAAACAGCCCTCCTCCCCCCCCCACCACCGTTAACGGAGCGGAGCTGCTCCCTCCAAGTCCCTTGATAGGAGAGCTCATTGTACATTCATACATATATATTATTAATATAGGATGGAAACAGCTTTTCTTAGAGACAAGTTCCATTGAAGACCAGAGATAATTCTTTACTAGCGTGACCCGTGGAAATTCCACGGTTCTCTATTTTTTTCCTTCATAGGGCAACGAACATATTCAACGCTATGATACTATACACTATCATAATTTAAACATATAACGCACCTTTTCTGACCTACGACTCTCGAGAAGCCTCATCTACATCGATGTCGGGTGGTCAAATACAACTTTTGTTTGTGTTATCAGCATAGAGCTAACTCGATAATATTCAGATACCATGCCACAGCTATTACTTCATCTTGCACACTGTTAAGCTACTCCGAAACACCGTCGTAGTTCCATACTGAGAGTCTTATTTTGATTTCTGATAACTACAATCAGTATCCCTCTACTATCTTATTACTAATTCTCATTACGCCATTGTTAATTGGGTATGTGCGATATGCTATATGATCTTTCGAGTTGTTTATTTACAGTATGTTCATCTTTTTATTTATCTATGGAAGTGGCCAACCTATCTGCTGCCAAGCATTCCGAAATAGTTGCGCAATTGTGCAAAAAAACTGGATAGTTCATTCTTTCATGACTGTTACTCAAATTTGCCCTTGCTTTCAATATCTTACGGATTTTAATTTTTCTCGCCTTTTCTCTTGTGATTGCAATGGCGAAACGCACTGATATTCCGCGGATATCAATTACTATTCTTTTTTATTTTGTATAGATGTACAATTAATATACAGCAGAAACTAAAGCACACTCGACCAATCTTGTTTATAAACGTGTCTTGTTTAGCAAACCGCATTCCCTGTTGCTTATCTTTTAGCTTTTTCTTTTCACGGGCTCCGCCATCAAGGGAATTTTTGTCTGTCTGTCTCTCAGCAACACAACGCACAACATTATCAAGGATTTCCATGAAATGTACAGGAACTGTGTCAAATGGCCTCAAAAATATGATTAACTTCTGGTGGTCCTTCGTCAGCCCATTTACTTGCTGTCCGTCTGTCTGCTCGTCTTTTGGCGACATCACTGGAGGGTGGCTGGTGTGCTCGCAGCCCCGTTTGCTTCGTGTTCCGTCGAATGTTGCGGCTGGGCTCTTTTCCGGAGTGCTGGCGTGTTGCCCATGTGACGCAGGTTCCGAAGGGCTCGGTTTTATCCCGTACCTCTGATTATAGACCCATCTCGATCACACCTGTTTTGTCGAAAGTTTATGAGCGGTTGGTTGCATCGAGGTTAGGTTGTTTTCTTGAAAAGCAGGGTGTCCTTCTCCCAACACAGTATGGTGTTCGTAAGGGCTTGGGAACTTGTGATGTTCTGCTTCACATTTCTCATGTGTTGCAGCTGGCTCTTGATGGGGGTCATGAGGTAAGGTTGGTACAGCTTGACGTCAGTGCTGCTTTTGATCGCATGAATCACCTTGGGCTGCTCCATAAGCTGAGATTGATGGGTATTGGTGGTTCAGTTTTGTCAGTAATTAGTCAATTTATATCTGACAGACGCCAATGTGTAGTTGTTGATGGGAAGAGGAGTGAGGTTTTGGATGTAGTTTCAAGTGTTACACTGGGTAGTATTCTGGGTCCTTTGTTATTCATAATATATACGACAGACCTGTAGAAAATTCCATAATTTTCTCCATTTTTTGTCTGCGACTCCCCTATAATCATTTTCACAAAGGTGAAATATCTTTTTCTCTTCCTAATCGTTTCAGAGTTATGTACTAGCCTAAATATTTATATGTATGAATTACATTACTGTAGTTGTACTTGCTTCAACAGATTAAGACAACTGGGTAAGATGGACACATACGCTAATGAAATGAATTTCCACTGAAACAAGCGCTCATATTTTAACGAAGCAAACACACAAATAATAGCAAATTTCTATGATAGAACGTCTGTTATTCCATAAGACGGCGATGGTGCAGATGATCAACGTTCTCAGAAATGAAATACATTCCAATGCTGCCGTAGAAGGATTCAAATTATGCTATGAATTTTATAGTATGCCCTCCCACATGCAGATCAGCGTGGAGAATTCCAAGATACAAAGTATTCATAGTTTCGTTAGGCACGCTATGTTATCGACCGAAGAGTTCTCGTGTCTAATGCCGAGTTCACATATTCCTTTCCACGAACAACTGTCGGCACAGCCGTCAAAAATTACGGCAAAAATATTGTGATTGAGCTTTTTATTGTTCCGGTTCCCAGTATAGGTCTTTCTGTATTATACATACGTCTCATCTCTGCAGGCCTGATTTTCCATTAGAGAAACGCAAGCTGAACAGCCATGAGTTTTGCGAGAGCAAAATATGGGAATTATCCAATTGTCGAACTTACTCTATTTCCGAACAAACAGTTACATTTTATGGGTGAAAAGATTATCCCCATCAAATAATAACTGTTTGGAAATAGAGTTGTTTCGGCAATTGGGTAATTCCCCTATCCCCCCTGCAAGATAAGGCATGAATATCAGCTTGGAACTGGGCAAACGTTAAGCTGCACTAAGAAAACATAGCCCAGTCAAAATAATTCACTGGAAATGCCCAGGGCTCACTGTATTGTGGATACCAACTGATTGTTGAACATATAGCGCCAAAATTTGGCAAATTCAATATAAAAAGACGTCTGTTCAGCGTGAAGATTGAACTGCTACGATATGATTCTGCTAATGAAAGCATAAACGGAATAGATTATGCACGATAGGAACGAAAACTCCAAGACTGAGGAGCGAAACTTGAGCTTCTCTAACTCCTGGGATCCAGAGCCTGAGATTCAGAGCCCAGCATATAGGGCTCGAGATTCAGAGCGCGGGATCCAGAGGCCGGAGATCTACATAGAGCCAGGGCCTTCAAATTTACACAGTACATTGCTGTACCTGACGATACGTTGTTTCGTGGAACTTATTTGCTATGTCGCATATCGCTTGCCGCACAGTTGTGTCCGTGGCCGTATGAGCGAACTTTCACGGGTATTTTGGCTGCTGAATTTCAGTGTATACATATCATATATGCAGTATATATCATACAAACTACATCATTTTGAAACATCTTAACACCTCCAGTTTTCCTTTCGTTGGCCAAGCTTTCGGAGTTGTTTAAATTAGGGCCTTTTTCAGGCCGAAAATCTTTGAATGCTGCGGAGCTATCACACTGTGATCGCTATACAAGATACGCCCTTCGAATTTTATAGAGGAAGGTCAATATACTCTGGCTAATAAGAAACATTGTACAAGCGTCTTATATACATAAAATTGCCAATTCAAAAGAACCTAGAACGCCTCGGTGGCGTAAGACCATCACCCGCGGTATTGGGAAAATTTAACGAAGTCATTTTTTGATGAACGAGACTAGGGCACAGCCCCATGCGATGAGATTAGATACTTGCTCTTCAATAATTACATATGTAAACAAGCCTAGCTCCACGCTGCTCGCATAACAACTGTTATTCGAGCATTCCTAACAGTTGCTGCCAGGGGGTCAAGCTCAAGAAGAAAGCGGTGCACTTCAGAAGAACTGAAAGCAAAACCGGAGAACCTCGGCTCGGGATCACACGCTACTTTAAGCAGGCTGAAAATTATTTCATAGGACAAGATGAAATTTTTGGAAGTCTTAACGGTAACCGATGCATGATTTGCTCATAAAACTCAATTAAAGAGATTGAAGCCAACGTACTTGTCTCAAGTTACAAAGAAGTCATGCCTCAAAGACTTAATTTCGCCCTAACTGAATGCGCCTTTGATGTCTGATACAGCCGAAGATTAGCAGCAGTTCGTGTTGGGGCAAATATTCCACTAAAAACCATTAATTAAGGAAACGAGTTTCTGTCTTTTGATTCGACACATTCAAGGCAAGTCATATTATTTGGACAGGCAGGCTACGTAAAAGCAGCTTGTCGCACTTAGGGTTATCAACAATGACACGAAGCTTATCGTGCGCCCTGGAATGTGAATTAAAGATACGATGTTCGATAAAAACTCAATAATGTTTCTTAACTAACTAAAAGAATTGACAGCACATGGACGGGCAAGTCCGACTTGAAGAATAAAAGTGCGTTCTAAATTTCGTAAAAATTTGGACCTTAACCGCATGTGTGCTACCTTGTTGCTTTTTTTCTTTGTCGTAGGGAAATAACCCTTGCTGCTAAATAACGGAGCAATGACATAGTAGTTTATACAGAGAAAAACAACTGAAAATATCCTGCAGCTAACTGCATGTGGGACATACGAGTGTGAATTAAAGACTGCACAGGCCCTGGTTGCTACCTGACCTGTTTTGGTGACGCTGCGCACGTGTCAAAATAACCTGCTCAACATTAGCATCGAATAAACTGTGCATTCTATGTTTCATCTTAGTTTAAATGCTGCTAAAATTATTCCATCTAGTAATTTTTTGTCAATACTAGACAAAGGACATAGGTATAGCTATGCTTGTGGGAAAAGGAAGCAATAAAGCAATTAGCTGAACCATGGCAGCAGTAGATCTTAGATGGGCGCTCCTATGCTTGACGGAATCTCATTTGTTGTTCAATTTGAATATTAACGCAATTACAGTCCGTCACGTATTGCACAAGTAAATACACTTAGTTAATAAGAAATTCATCATCATTTGGGAGTATCAACCTAGCCATTAAACGCACTTCGGCGACAAATTTCATGCACCTCAACTGTGTGGCTCCAGCTAATGGGACACATGTTCGGGCATTACGTATTTAATGGAATAATTGACAATATACGAGGACGGGTACATAAACGTATCATATTTTGAAGACACTTTGATCGACTTCAGAAAATAGTATTTGTTGCTAAATGTCACGCGCGGCTTCAAGCAGGTATGCTCGTAGATTGGCCTCTTCGTAGCTCCAGTGATTTACGACATAAGAGTGTACTGCATCTTTAAAGATCAAGCTGTGTCAGTGCATCATTAAGTGCTAGATATTTCTTATTTATTACAATAGACAGGGAGCAATGGCTAGCCAATCACAGGCTGCGGAGCTATCATATATATGGGCAGTCTTGCCTAGTCCCTGATATGCTGAGGAGAGTGCATTGGAGCTGGACCTCGGCTGGGCCAAATAATAAATAACCTTCGACCCTGTGTTTCTCAAATAGATGCGAAAATTTGCACAATAACAGCTAATTTCATGGTTCTTAACTAAGAAATAGAAAATCCCACTATGTCCTTTAGTACTGTTGTTCTGAACTAGAAAGGAAGATTTTATTTTTTTTATGTATGTAATCTTATATTTCTAAATGGAAAATTCCTGAACAACATCATGAACAAGATCCTTAACAGCCTTTTAACCTTGGTTCTCAACTAATAATTGAGATTTTACAGGTACTTCTAATCTTACATTATTAACAAGAAAGAAAAATTCCTTTAAAATCCAAGAATGTGGTTCCCAACACAAGGCATAATTTTCACCATAACTTCAAATCATCTCGTTAATAGCTCTGGGTTATTTTCAGAGTCGTCTACAGTTTGATTGCGCTCAACCGTGGCTGTTTTCAAATTTGAATTTATTTACTGTAATTTCCTGCATCTCAGCAAGAATGATATCTCTTTCACCATTTTTCGTGGTTCTGTGCCAGGGGTTATCAATGTTTCATCTAAGTTTCGTTATTTTCAGCCAAAAAATGCGCTGACTTCCAGAGAAAGAATGTATGACTGCAGACTGGCAGCCTTACAATTATTTGCTCTAACTAGGAATTTATTTTCGTTTACATTTTTCTCATTTTTGTAGCCTAAAAAAGCCACATTACCACTGTGGCCTGCAAAGAAACCTGGCGTTACTACAAAAGAAATGGATTACGTGTTAGTGCAACGCTTCCAAACGCAGTGTTATTGTTAATTAGCACTGGCCTGTAAAGATAACAATGAAAGTTCATTTAACTTAGCTACCAGTTTGCGAAGAACAAACCGAGAGGGAATATTCAGTACTTGCTACTAACAGTGAGCATAAGACTGACTCAGAAAGTAGTAAAGAATTTCTGAGGCTGAGTTCACAAGGTTGCCCAATATTGAGTCCGTACGCTTAAAGTATTTGGATTTTTGGGGGAAAACGTTTCCTTATCAGAAATTACATGCCTATCAAACTTTCCGGTTTTTCTCATGCATGCCATGCGAGTTTTCTACTGTGGGATCAATTAATTGCTACAAAAATGGGACATGATTCGTGGTGCAGAAAATATATTAACGCAGGAATTTGACCAACTACATTTGCAGTTACTGTTAGAGTGCCGGATGTTAACAAAAAAATACGCGGGTCTCGTTTTCAAAAACATTTTCCTTGCTCATTTCATGTATTGGTAACGTGGACGACTACTTTCAGCAGCACATTTTTTTCACAATAAGTAGGAATATTTCACTTTCATCACAATCATATGCCCCTTGCAGTTATTCCAGAATTTGGAAATTAAAGGAACCATGGAACTTTACGTCCTTCTATATTTCCTGTGCTTTGGAGCTCGAAACATCTATGCCAGCACTGAGACAAGAAGGTGGATGAAATCGTCGGGTCATGTCGACAGCTTGGCGGAATTTTCTCCCTTGACATACACAGTCTCAACGGAAATGACTTGCCTGCTTCTCACAGATCGGGATGAGGACCTCGACTTTGCTTGCCACAAGGACGGCTCTTGTGTGCTGGCAGATGTGAACCGAACCATAGATCTGAATCCTACCCAGTCTGAGGAATGGACCTGCTACGAATCCCCCCGTAAGTATTGGGAAGGATCGTGAGAAGAGTCGTTGCTTTATATACAAGCATCAGCTGAAAGAATATTTCGACACTTCAACTTGAAAAATATCGCCACTCGTTCTTCAAAAATTATTAATGAATGAAGCTTTAGTTGATGTGCCATTCTTTTAGAAAATCAAATAATGAAGTGGCTCGATGAAAGTCATGGTAGAAAATAAATACCAGAAGCAATTTCTCCCTGCCCATTCAGTAATTGTATTACTACTCTTCTATTGATATAACTTCGCACAAGTATCAGTAGTGCTTAATAGACAAAGCTATTCCAAAATAGAGTTTCTTGGAGAATGGGAGCTGAAAGAAAAGTACTGACAACCCACGGTAGCTGCATGCTTCCGTTCTCAGCTCTAACACCTTGTATCGCTCGTTCGATGCCCCGTGAGGCACACGAGCTCTTTGCAGATCTTGGTGTGCTGACTCGGCNGACTGCGACTACACTTGCTCATCTGGGGCCAGTGGGCCTATACCCGCAGCACAAACCAGTGCATGTGGGTTTCCCAGGTGAGGGTGTGGTCTAAGTTGACTTTACCTTTACCCAAAACATCACAAAGTTAGTTAGGACTGAGGACTTGGAATCCCTTAGCTGAAAATAAGATGCAGCTAATTTTTTTCTGAACTAGTTTTTCTGAATGAGTTTTACTATTCTAGAAAATCATTAATGCAGACATTGTAGGTGCTAAAAAAACAAGCACAAGGGACGAATATCAATGAACTATGCTTAGTCACTCTAAAAATATCGCACTTTGCTTACTAAGATTGCGAGTAGTTTGGCTGTTCAATAAAGTTTGTTAAAGAAAAAACCATTTGTTGGTTAACCTATATTTCAACAGCATTTATCTTTTCTTACACAATTTGTGTTTGAATTTGTAAACTATATTGTTGAATGACACTCATAATTTTTCAAAGAAAATATGTTTATGCATGCCTTGTCTGATAAATTTATTTAATTTCTGTAATTCGACTTGTTGACAGTGTGTGTGACAGCCATGGGAATCATGGAAACCAAAACCATGCTGGTCAGAGATGAAGTCTGCCAAGTGGACTATGAAATAACATGCGATCTTCCCGGAGGCCGATCGCTCCGTAAGTGTATCTCTGTATTTTATTGGGTGTTAGACTTAAGTTTTAATATTCTCGTTATTGTTATTACATCTGCCAAGAATGCTTTTTAACGGGGTGATCTACCTGGCAGACAGTAATGAATATAATTATAACAAATAGCTGCTAGTAGACTGACCGAGAGAATTGTTTCCAGAGAGCTGACAGGACTTCCGCCCCGGCCCTCTATGAGCTATTGCCGTTAGTTCAGAATCATAGAAATTTCCGAGGAAGAAAAGAAAAATAATAACAATTATAAAGTCAGAAGGGAGTTAATGGTGGAAAGTTATTGTCAGATGTCCATGAAATTAATTGTAATTGTTAAAAATATGAGGAGCGACATATTGAATAAACTTGGCGATACTCCTTCAGTCCTCTGCCAGTTTTTATGTCTGTATGTCTAGCAGTCTTTTCTCAGCGTTGCGTTGTATGGCGGCGGTATGAGGACTGAGAGTGCTGCCCTAGTTATTATCAATATCTTTTTTTCAACTTTAATATTAACTGCAATCGTAACCGCTTCGGCGAACAGCCACGGACGATGGTTACACTCCACTAACCGCCTGCGTGCCCCCCTTCACCACCACGGACTACGGCTGCATTCTCCTCAACCTGACGGCGACGACGTCGTGTGACGCCCGCCGCTACTGCAACAGCCTCGGCTCTGACTTGGCGTCGCCCAGCAGCCCTGAGGACTTTGACGCCCTGGGGACCTGGCTTGTGGACAACCATGGTGTGTACGGATCTTTGTTCTGCAGTTTATATAAGAGACCAGCTATTTAGATTATGCAGCATATTGTGAGCTAAATCACGGTCGAATCGGGGTTCTATTTGCACTACTGCACCGCTAAGGTAACACTGTATACCGGATTCTATCTATTAATTGGGAATTCTGTTGAAGAGCTTTCTAGTTATTGCAAAAGCAAGAAAACTCTACCGATTTTGATCCCACTAAAGTTTTTTCTAATTACATATCTAGAAGGCATCTCGTTAGCCTGACCTTCGAATAACAACACTTCTGTCTCGAAATACTAATTAAAATATTGTATTCCCTTAGGATTTCCAACTTACTAAATTAACTGCTCCACTGTAAGCTTGAAGCTGAAATATAAAATTTGGGCCCTGGTGTCACTATAAGAGGCCAACGTGGTGTCTTGCCTGCAAGCGGGGTAGCTAGCGGCGATAGTGGTCATATAGAACAGGTGTTTGTGGTGTAGCAATATTAGCGCTTAATATGTTTTATGAGAAATATTGCTGTTGCCTCCCGTAAGTACACATTTGCTACCATGGGTTGGGGTATAGAAATCGGGCGAGATGTATTACGAGATAGCCACAGCCTCGTAAATTTCCCCACTACCATTTCTAATAATTAAAATCCAGTGTCTTTATTAACATTCGGTTGATACTTGCTAGCTTGGGTTGGGGCATACAAGCAGGGCGAGGTATGGCCGTACGTACGGGATGGCCGTAGCATTGCAAATTTGCCAAATCGTATTTCATGATACGGTATCAAAATGTCTGCACCCTTCTTTCTTAGGAACAAACCTTCTACCCTGGGTTGGGGCTTACAAGCAGGGCGAGGTGTGGTCGTACGTGCGGGACGGCCGCAGCCCCGGGCCCGACAACACCGTGGACTGGGCCGCATCAGACCCCAACGGCTTCAACATGCCATGTGGCCAGCTCTATGCTGCGGGGGGTCGGTACTCCCTCATTGACGAGAGTTGTACTGTCACGTCCCCCTTTATTTGTGAAGTTTTCTTCTAAAGTAGCAGTGAAGGTGTGTTGTGATGCAGTGAAGGGTTACGGCAGTACAGTGAAGAGTGACTGTGATGCAGTGACTAGGGGTAGAAGCTCAGTTAAAAGCGATTGTAACCAACAGAGTGAAGATTGACTGAGGCAATGAAGGTTGAGCATTATGACATGGCAGTCATGCAGCAGAGGTAAAGANGTGAAGGGTTACGGCGGTACAGTGAAGAGTGACTGTGATGCAGTGACTAGGGGTAGAAGCTCAGTTAAAAGCGATTGTAACCAACAGAGTGAAGATTGACTGAGGCAATGAAGGTTGAGCATTATGACATGGCAATCATGCAGCAGAGGTAAAGAAACACTGAATTACGTTTGTGCAGTGAAAAAATACTGTAATGCTGTCAATGATGACTCTAATGCAGTGAAGGTTGACTGTTATTCAGTGAAGAGTACTGTAGTGCAGTGAAAGAAAACTGTGATGCAACAAAGAATGATTGTGGTACAATAGAAGGTGACTATGGATGGTACTGGGAAGGGAAGCTGTGATGCAGTGGAAGCTGACAGTGACAGAGTGAAGGGTGACTGTGATGGAGTGAAGTGTGACTGTGATGCTGTGAAAGGTGACAGTGACTGTGTAAAGACTGACTCATACAATCAAAGGTGAGTATTACACAGTCAAGCAACAAAGGAGGACTATTGTAGAGTGAATGACGACTGTGAAGCAATAAAGGGTGACTGTGATGTTCTGAAAAGTGACTGTGATGCTGTAAAAGGTGACCGTGATGCAGCAACGGGTGACTGTGATGCAGTAAAAAAGTTACTATTATGCAATGAAAGGTGACTATTATGCAATAAAACTTGACTGTGAAGCAGCAAAGAATGACTACTCAGGAGCTAATGGCGACTGTGGCCCAAAGAAGGGTAACAATATTGCAGTGAGGGGCGTGCACAATGCAGTAGTAACTGTACCACTCATTTGGGAATGGACGCTCCTCTGAAGTTGTCTGTGCAGAGACAGTCAATGCGTGTAAAAAATCATAATAAGAAGCACTGGGAGCAACACCCCCACAGCTGTGAACTCCTCTTTCAGGACTCACAAACTCTTAATTGTTAGATCTTTAGGTGCCACAATAATTTTTTGCATCTGATGACCTCCGAACTTAGTTATTGTCTACGATAATAGTTCATAGAGATGCCGGAACGTCTGTCCCGACTACTCACTGGGAATTGGGCTTTTGGTACGTCTACTGGCATTTACGATATTTGCTCCAATCTACTTTGACACAGCCCTGCCTTAATATTAGTTGAGTCATTTTAATTGTTCTTTAATATAAGATAATATACAAGTCACTTAGATGCAAGGCTTTCTTTTAAAGCTTTCATTAACGAAACCCACCATCAAGTAATGGTCAATTTATTTGTGCTGAACAAAAAATTGGTTCATTGGGAAGTAAAAAAAAGTTACTTGCCACAAAAAAAAGACAATGTAGATGTTCCACTTAAACAATAATGTTGCACAACAAGCTCTTACAGCTATTTTCCTGAGACATGGCAAGAAAGAGTTCCAGAAAAATAATTAATACATTCATTCCATAAACCATAAAAAGATTCACTGCTTGGGATAAATAACTTTCACCCGTATGAACTTGAGAAGTCATCCCACTTATTCTAAACAAGAACGAGCTCCACTCCACGTTCAACGATAGGTGGGGTATAAGTCGCAGCTCTAAAAATGTAACAGGAAGGCTGCACTGACCGGTAATGAGTCAAAGCTGCACTGCAAGGCGACAGAAGCGTTACAAAGCCTGGAAGCGAAATCCAACAGGAGATAACAGGTCTAGTCGTATAACGGCATGTCGAGACGTGAAGAAAGAAATCAGAACTTCTAAAAAGAAAAAGGAAGTTTTCGTTGCCGCTATGGCAAAACGCAACCCCAAGGCAGTCTATAAATATCTAAACCAAAGACGATTCAAAAAAGAAACTATATATAGATCCGCCAAGAGACCTGATGGCGAAATCACCAATGACCTAAGTGACAATGCCACTATCCTGAACGAATATTTCAGCTCTGTATTTACCATAGAAGATGTAACGAACATTCTTGAACCAGCACCTATGCAAGTTGCCCCCATTAGCAATTGTGTTTTCACGAAGACCGAGATCCTTCAAGAACTAACCCATCTGGATGTGTACAAATCCACTCGCCCTGATAAACTTTCTCCCCGTGTTTTACAAGAAATGGTTCCAGCCATCACGAAGCCATTGCACGAAATAATCAATCGCTCTTTAAGAAAGGTAGAAGTTTCGCAGGATGAGAAACTTGCTAACGTAATCTCGTTACATAAGAAGGGGGACAAGAAAAGTCCCAGCAATTATCGACCAAGCAGTCTTACATCGGAGGTCAATAAAACCATCGAACGCCTCTTGAAGAAGAGTATCACTGATCACCTGAGAATATACCAGCTAATATCCGACACTCAGCCCTGCTACTGGACTTCTCGAAGTTACGGAAATTAGAGATGAAAAAATGGATGTGGACCTTGTGCATCTAGACTTCCAAAAAGCTTTTGATAAAGTCCCACATCAACGGTTAATAAAAAAAATTCAGGGAGACTACGCTGGATCCAAGCATGGCTTACGGGTCGGCAACAGAGAGTGAAGCTTGAAGGTGAGACAAGCGGGTGGACGCAGGTATCAACTGAGTTTCCACAAGGTAGTGGACCTGGCCCACTTCTGTTCATAATTTGCATCAATGATCTCGATCATGATATCAGTAGTAAAATCAGTAAATTTTTGGTTGATACTAAACTATGCGATCCTGCCAGGAAAAGAGCTGAGCTCCAGCAAGACTTTCACCATCTCATGAAATGGAGCACAAAGTTGCAGATGTACTTTAATGTTTACATATGTTCAGTAATGTACGTAGGGCTAGAGAACCCCTCAACACAATTGAAAATGAACGGGAGAAAATTTATAACTGTCACCCAACAACGTGACTTGGGAATAACTATTACAAAAAAATTAAATCGCAGTCAGAAAGATGACAAGAGTTTGAAAATTGCTAGAGGAGTACTGAAATTCATCACCAGGAATTTCGAATACAAATCCAAGGACATCGTCATTCCCTTATACAAGACGCTTGTGCGCTCGCACTTAGAATTTGCTATTCAATTTTGGTTGCCGTAGCTGCGGAAAGATATCGATACCATGGGAAAAAATCCAACGCAGAGCTACAAAGTTGATATCTCAGCTGTGAAACAAGCCATACGAATATCGCCTACATGAACTTGGCATGATCTCTCTCGAGCAAAGACGATTCCAGGGGGCAGCTAATAGAAACTCTTAAGTATTTGACTGGCTTCAACAACGTACTTGCAGCGGGACTTTTTGAAAGAGACCATGATGATCGCCTGCGAAACAAAGGCAAAAACTGCTGCATAAAGCCCGAAGAACAACCTTAACCCTTAAATGCATAGCGTGCCATATATGCAGCATATACCAATAGTGTTATTTCTACGGGTGTGCTATGATTAAATCAGGCATTTAAGGGTTAAGCCAGCAGTTCTTTCCTTATTTCATAGTGAACATTTGGAATAGACTCCCCTCCGCCGTTGTCAGTGAGGAGACGGTCAACGCATTTAAAAATCGACTTGACAAACTTTGGGAAAGATATCCTCCACAACTAAGAACACGCCATCCACCAGGAGTAACAAACTGTTGCGCTCCCAGATCTGCGGCTGCACATTGCACTTGCCTGCATTTATGATCAACTCGTGTCTGAGATATTCCTTCTTCTTCTTCTTTACTCCGTCATCTACATCAAGCTAACATAATGGCAATAGCTCATAGAGGGCCAGGGCGTAAGTCTCAGTGTCTGTGTGGGAATGGACCTGTTGGTCCGCCTACTGCCACCAATCTAATTTAATCTAAAAATACTATATGAATGAAAAATCTACGGTGAATGCACCAAATATTTAAGTATCCTCCATAGCGAACCCTCTAATGACAAGGGGTAAATTAATGGGAAACAATCTTTAGCGAGCACTTTGAATGTGTCACTATCTTCGATTACAGTCTCATTAAGCGTCAGAAATTTAAATTACCGCACAGAGGATTCAAGTATTGTCTTATATGTCCAAGAATTATGGCATTTATGTTTCCCAACCTCGCTTATTTCCGAAGCTGTAGCAGACAGAACCTGATTTTGCTAGCCTCACACACTAAATTTGGCCAAATCTTTTGATCAACTTAACTGAAAATTTAGTATACTAAGCCAATATACTTTAAAGTACTCGACAGTATATAATAAATATCTTTAACCATCTTCTTAAGTTATGCTATCGCACGAGACATCTAACTAGAAGTCCGGGGCATTATTATGAAGTTGAGTCATAATTATCATGTCTTGATATTGTACGTTAAGGCATTAAACGTAAGTGATACATTAGCATTGACCGCGAATTCCAAGCATTTGCTCGCCATGGAGATGAATACCTACTACGACCAGAGGACTGAACGAATTCAACCATCTACAAATTATCAGAGCTTTAGCGTCAGAGACAAAAAAAACTCAATTTTAAGCTGCAACCCTCTCCCGTCCCCTCTCATTCTGTTCACTTCAGTAATATTTGTAATAATAAAAACATAAACCATGCTCTCGAGCATCGCATGATATATTTGAGCTAAGAAACGAACTTTGATGGCCAGGATTATGGGACTAGCTTTCTAACCACTCTGCAACTGCTTGTGTTTTGAAAGACGTATACACTTGTTTCAGACTGAGTAAATTTTTTGTCGCTTTATGTTAGTATATAATTTAAAATCTTGTTCACTAGTATTATACATCAGCTTTACTCATATTCATGCGTCAGTAAAGTTAAAAAAATAGAAAGATTACCTGAGCTATAAGTTTTATTGCTACCTGCGCAATACTTTGTGTTGTATGTATTTAATATCTTTAACAACTTAAAATCTCTCTAGCCTTTTTCTTTAGTTGTAGAATGAAGTCCAAGTAATCGACCAGGTGTATTCGTCAGTCCCTCTTTTACACGCCCTGCACCCAATTTGAAGTATCTTTATTTAGTGTATGCCAAGTCTATTTGCTATATTACCAGTACCAGGAAAATAAACATATACTGGTCCAAGCGTTGACAATCTGACCTCGATGTTCACGACCCCTAGTCTATTGGTATCATCGGCTGTCTCGAAAAGCAGATTTAAGCCCACTGTAGGCTTGACTTATCCAAAACTGCAGCCCGGAGCGTTGATTTGGCAAGTTTCAGTCGTTTTGCGGTTGTTGGGAATCATTTGATTCCGCTTAAGGAGGCACAAAGCTCCATTTGACAGATACAAATAGAATTTTTACGGAAGTGATTCAAGGTCAATGCCTAAACCTAATTTCAAACACCTACTTTTTCTGAACTTTCAAACAAGTTAAGCATAATAAACACAGCTTGAGTCTACTTTGCAATTCAAGTCGATGACACCTAAAGTATCCATAACGATCTTTCAAGAGTATAAACAAACGCCTTACCTGCTCTGTCGCTAAGCTGCAGCACATTGATGGCTATCATCATAACTATGTTATGAATTTAGTAAAGAAGCTTATAACTAAACTAATGTGCCTTTCAAATTGGTTGGTTCACTCTAGTATGTAGGTAGAGAAAAGAGCACCACCTATGATATATTACACGTCTTAGTTGATCCAAGAGTTATTGGTCTCTCATCTGCTGATGATCACATTTGTTCATATTGGAAAAAGAAGGGAAGATTTATGGGCCACAAGTATAAATATATAAAAGCGTTTCTTACGAAGAAATTGGGCACTTGTATCTTCTTAGTAAGAATGTATAGAAGTCTTTACTGTAAGAAAATTGTTTTCTTCATGCATGATATCCAATGGTTATTATGGTAAAAATAACTATAGTATAATAAGACATTGATTGAAAGCTACTGTAAATAAACTTTTGTGTAGTCAAAATCATTTTTTCATGAGCGTTCTTTTCAACAAAATTGCATAGAGTATATGTATTGAAGTTCTTGCTGACGTTCTTATTTTAATTGAAACTTATTAGAGATGAATTTTACTTTCTTAAAAAGTAATATTTAGAAGTCAGTATGTTAATCTACACAATATTTAGGAATTAATTGATATACGACATACTTTGTAGAAAACTCATAATATTAGATTGTATTCGAAATGTTTCGTTTATTGAATGTCGGAAACGTAGGCAATAATTCGAGTACTATAGAGCGGGGTGAAAAATTGTTACACAACACGGGGCTATTCAGGAAAAAAGGCAATTCACAGAACGACAGAAAATTGAATTTCCTTCGAAATATTACTATAGGAAGCAAATGTTATACTGATTTTTGGTAATTATCTGTTTGTCTTTTGAGTGTTTGTCTCTATATTTGTTTATTACATATATATATGTGTCAGTTACACAACGGATCTTTATGAAATTTACAGGTAATGTTAGAAATGTTGACAAGCACAAATGACCAATTTTTTTTTTATCGAGTTCTACAGTTGTGTGTTTATCTATATGTTTATTTGTATGTTACCAAAACATAACTCAAACAATTATGAGCGGATGTACATGGTATTTGTAGGAATAGTTAAAATGTTGGAGACACAAATGACCAGAGTTTGGTGATGATCGGGTCCTTCGTTTGTATATTTTTGTCAAACATGATATGAAAAAGTTACGGGTTTGCAGAAATTACCGAAACTATTACTAATTACTAATGTCAAAAGGCACAAATGGCCAAATTTTGGTGATGGTGAAAAGGAAATACAGGCTTCAGGACCAATTTGAATTTTTTTACATTGCCTTGCTTGTGGGAGGTTGAGCTCTCAGAGTGCTCTAGTACCCATAACATTTTACGTATTTGCATCAAGATCAGCCTGACAAGTGAGCCCAGAAGACCCGCTTCAACGTCTTATCTTGTCTACAAATTTCATCTAAGATGCCATAACTTTCAATAGCTGTAATGTTTCTGTACAAATAAAGCAATCAATCATTTAGAAAAGCAACGCCTCGGTTCAGAAGCTAAGAGACAAAAAAATGCATTTCGTCCATTTTCACGGACAATAACTAGTAATAATGGTGTGATCATCTCTATGGTCTGCTACAGCGTCGCCACATCAACAACCTTCAGTAGATAATATTACCTAGGCCGTCTTAATGCAAAAAGGACTACTGATTTATTCTTTCATTTCACGCTTGACTTTCATCATTAAACATCTTAGGAACTCTATATTACTTGCTACCGTCAAGTTTACCGTCCTGAAAAGACATGTATTTGCAATTTCCACCCTAAGTGCTGTACCTGCAAATAAATAAAACATTGTGGCTATAAATCGGTACTTTTATGTCTTTTTACCCTTAATGGAGTTATTATCTCCTCAGCAAAGGTGAAGCCATTTAAAAAAAAAAGTGGTTGAACCAAAACGCCTGACATGAGTAATGAAGACGTACCTCCACTTGCTTCGCATGATCCAACGCATGTGTTGGTAATCGATTTAGTTTCATATCACAGACTATGCTTCAAAACGTTCATCGCGCTGTCTTCTTTGATCAAAGTAACATTGCAAATCATTCAGTATTAAAACGCTCAAATTATTATAGTGTCAAAAATAAAACCCATGAACATATTCCAAAGCAGATGATGTCAAGTTTTACTCATTAAGATTGCTCATATAATTACTAGTATAGCATTCTGGAAATCCAGGTTACCATTTAAAGTTTTTAGGACTTACTCCGACAATGAGACAATTTAATCTAGAATTGATGGATAATAATGTCATTAATCTAGGAATAATCTTATGGGATATGTGCTGTACAGCGCATGTCATACCGTGCATAGACTGATTAGCAGCTTGATTATTTATGGAGTTATTGGGCGAAAATATGGTTTCACTCGAATTTTGAAAGTTTGTAATCAATTTTTATTAACTATTATTCGTTTCTGACCGTTTGACCTACTTACAGGAATTATCGTCAATTCGTATCCGATATATGACACGTCATCTAGGGAGCGAGCAATCAAAGTATTGGCTTCATATCAGTTCTTGTTTTGACTCCAAGCGTCAATCCGCAACATGCAACGCGTGTTCAATTTTAAATTTTGCTGGCTATGTGTCAGTGAATATTCATTGCCCCATTTAGTGCTGCCTCAACAGGATAACTTTCTTGGTCAGCACTAACTACAAGCCCTCGGATATCTATACTAGATGTATACTAGTAAAACATCTTCTATTAACTCAAAAATTCATCGACGATTCAATGCCACCCACACCAGATACCCGTTTTTAAATCAAACGTTCCATCAAAATGCCGACTCACAAAACAGCTTCTCGAACGCAGACTCTTAGTGACCCTTTAGTACCGCTTATGCCAGATACCAATTTCCAAAATATCTTTTACAAACCCAAACTTTCTTCCACGCTTCAGTATTACTTATGTCAAACTCCAACTCACAATCTATCTTCTCAAACTCAAACTTCCAGCGACGCTTCAGCTTCGCCCTATGGCAGATGCCGACCCACATTATCTTCTACAACCTCGGACTTCTAACAACACTTCTGTCCCTTCTAATTACTCGACTCAATTGTCACCAGAGGTCTCTTTTTAGTCACATCGTGGAGGCTTTTAAGCCGATTGGTTTGGACTCGTTGTTTTCTTAAGGGAAGATCATCCCTTGAACGTTCTACCTTGTCTCCTGACTTAATTAGGGAAAGATTCAGGGCTCTTCTTCTGACATTCCATCTGGGGCCCTCACCGTTTGTTTGATGTCTCCTTTTCTTCTGTAACTGGGGCGACGAGAAAAAATTTTTCCAGCTGTCGAACGCAAATCAAGGAACATTGGCATCCGTCCGTTTGACAAAGGAAAATATTTGGGCGCTTTTAAAAGGGAGGGACTAAATTATTCCCAAGTTCGTCATAACATTGCGAGGAGACGACGAATATATTCCAAAGTCTCCAGAAAAATTAAAGTAATGCCAGTAGGAAACATATAAGCTCATTTAAATAACAATGGTAAATTGGCAGAAAAATTATTGTGCTTAGGAATCTTGTAATCTCTTTAAAATAACAATGGCAAATTGGCAGAAAATGTCCATGGTAGACTTTTACTTGAACCATCAGAAAACCATTTTCATGCAGTCATTGCAACCAAGAATTCGAAATTTACACGAAAGTGCTAAGATATCTAAGAGTTACACAGAATGACCCAACACTAAAAACCAAACACTGTATCAGTAGATATTGCAAACTGAACTCTGTATTGTAGAGCCAAAATATTGCAACGCTCGGTAGATGTATGTGAACAATGTACAATAAATGAAAGTTCTAAAGGAAAATATAATCAAAATGTTATATTAAAAGCCAAGTATATTTTTCAGCTGTTCAAATTTAGAAACTGGACACTTCCTACAAACACTTTTACTCTAAATTTGTACCTTCAAAGTTACTGAAAGTTACTGTGTAGTTCTAAAAAAATGAAATCTCGAAATGCATTTGCAATAATTACTCGTAATATTTATTAGAAAGAAGAGGAAGAGGACAGCATTCCTCTCAGATCAGGTACTCAGTGCTTCTTATTAAATCTTGAATTAAAAATCATAAATACGAACAAAGGTGAATCAATCAATATCTTAAACGACACGACAAAGAAAGTGGCAGTTTCTCATCGCAAGTGTACTACAATGACAGAAAATTCTGGCAGTATCATTTGTTAATGCTCGTAGCCTATTTTACAACGTCACAGGTATAGATACACTGCTCAAGTAGTAAATTTGAATCTGTTACTCTATGCCACAAGGACTATATGGTTTCACTTACAACTGCTTGAAAATAGGTGCGCTGTTCGACCTGTACATTACATAAACTGGAATTATATTCTGAAGGGGGTAAATTATTTCAATTTCAGAGAAACAATATTATCTAAATCGGAATTACATTCTGAAAGGGCGAAATTATTTCAGTTAAAAAAAGACATACTGAGAAGTGCTGCCATCTCGTACCAGCACTGACCAGTTTAATCAAGCGATTGGTGGGGCTTTGCGAGCGACTGGTGACTTCAAACTTTGTCAATTTGAAGCAAAAACTTTCGGGGTTTCAAAAGCTCAATAAAACTAGGAAGGTCTTCGCTCACCACTGGAATGTAAATGCCACTTAATTTAAAAGGCTCCAGTGAAAAATTTATTATAGTCTAATTTAACTTTTATTTGTGTCTGTATAGATGTTAGCTAAAGCAATCCATAGGCCACGCCATGCATGACTGTCTCCTCCTTGTGTGTGGGTCTGATGGTAAATTGATAAGACCTCAATTATTATTATTATTATTATTAGTAGTAGTAGTAGTAGTAGTAGTAGTATTAAATCACACCAGACTGGCGACGTAGGCACGGAGAAACTCCATGAGGTTATCAAACCCCCACGCAACCAGCCCAACGGGTGGAGAAAACAAAAGAATGAAAAAAAGAAGATCCGAGATCACTGAAGAGCTCTGTGTACAGATCGTTTAAAGCTGCCAATACCAGCACCAGCAAAGACAGAGCCATCAAGACCATACAAACATCCACACACGATGGAAAAAACGAACGGAAATACTGGCCCGTACGGCATCGTAACGGTTGCGAGGCAAACTCATGAAGAGCACCAGTCCGCCGAGTATACCTCACCCGAACAAATGGATCCGGAAGAAACTCAGACAGTAGATGACTGGGGCAGTTATAGATTTTATACAAAAAACAGACCCCACCAACTCTGCGACGATGCGNCCCAGCATGAACGCACATCGACGAACCACTTTGTCAAGCAAACACAGATGGCAATCGGCAGCAGAACCCCAGACTACAGAGCAGTACTCCAGAAGAGGGAGGATAAAGCAATTAAAGCAGCGACGTGTCAATTCTACCATGCCAAACACCCTCCAAGTACGCCTCATAAGACCAATTTTCAATAAAATCTCTTCCAGTTAATATAGCGACCTGAAAGAAAGGGAACACAAAATTTTGTTGGAGACGCAAAGAGTGCATTTATTGGAAAGAAGCAAGCATTCTTGAGCACTGGCCAATGGCCTATTGCAAAATATATTTTAACTAATCTTAGGTCATTATAGCGTCCTCAGATTAAATTATTGTAGTCCACAAATGATATTTATGATAGCAGGGAAATTTGTTTCTTATTGATAAACATTTCTTGCAACACCGAGAAAACAGTTAACGTTTTGTTTGAGGTCGCTCAATAGACTGGAAAATTTTTATCACAGCTTAATCAATTTGCTATCAGCCTCACTTGCGAATCTAAGTAGGAGGTCAAGGATCGTGCACCTTACGGCCAATCATTTATGTTTGTAGTGTAGTGGACCTATAGCAGTCCAGCTGATCTTTTTATTTGTACACGTTGTACTCTGTAAAGCTCTCGTTTACTTATTTAGTACAATTTTACAACTTAGATTCAAAATTTTTATGCCCAGTGCTCGAGTATTTGACCATAGACAATAATACTGCATATAACAAGGAAAACCTGTATTTATAATCAACTACGCATGAGCCAAATTATTAAGCATGTTAGGACTAACAAATGAATACCGTTTGGAGAAGATCTGTTCAACAGTGTGTTTATCATCCGCATCAAAGTGAGGAATGTGATACTGTCTTCGTTGAAGATTTCGGTATATTTCTATATTTGTGTGTCTGTCCACCCAAAAAGTGGTAGAAAGAATTGCGCAACGCTCATAAGTTTTTGCATTGCGTCTGAGGAGTTGCCCTCGATGCGACCCATGCCAAAAACTAGGATTAGCTGGCCATCAAAAATGACGGCAATGATATTTGCTCCCACCGCGAGTGATGGTCTTACGCCACGAGGTGTTCTAGTAATTTGCTTGTTTGTTTACCTCTTATTTTCTTAGTACCATAACTTAAAAATTCATGGAGGAATTTATATTAGGTTTCTTTGAGTCTTTAGGTACTGTATATCAAGAAAAATAACCAGCTAAACTGCTGTGTGGATCTATTTTTTCGTTTTTGTTTGTGTCTGAGTTTGATTTTAAGTTTGTTAGCAAACTTACTAAAAAAGTTATGAACGGAACTAGTTGAAATCCACAGGAACTGTTTCAAATATTAAAATACATAAATGATCAAATTTTGGTGATGATCATTTCGTTTGTTTGTGTGTTTGACTTATGTTTGTCAGAATGTTTGTGAGCGACATAACGTGAAAAGTTAGGAACAGATCTTCAAGAATAATTCAGATGCTGTTATTACTGTCAAAAGGCCCAATTTATTAAATTTTAGTATTGATGCAAAGAATATCATACTTTTAGAACCAATTTGCATTTTTTTTTTTGTCACCGTTGCCTTGCTTAGCAGAGGTCAGCGCCTTCAGAGCAAGTGCTCTAATTTGCTAACTTGTTTGCTTGTACAGTAAGCCCTCGATTTAACGGACCAATTGGGGGGGGGAGAGCCTGTCCATTCAATGTAACAGTCCGCTGAATAGCAAAACTTTTTATATTTTTATATGGTATACTTAATAACAAAGTGGAAATCACGTTTACATAATTTGTTTACGTCGCATACAGTTGCATACACCATACGCATTCAATTACAGTGTAGAAATGTTGCAAACCTACCTTGACAGAAGTGCGAAGTGGTTGTAATATATTACCGTGATCGTATAGTGGGGCGCAGAATAGTCAACTGCGGTTAGATGTTGTATTATGGACGGAGTCCGTTATATGATGGTCTGTCCGTTAATCTTACCGTGTCCGTTAAATCCAAAATCCGTTATATCAAAGTCCGTTAAATCGAGGGTTTCCTGAGCACAATCTTCGCTTTTATACATAGGGAATAAGCTGAGAGGAGCTCAGAGATTTCTGAATAATAATGCTTCAATTTGTTATTTCAAGTCATCATTAATATGGAGCAGCTCTGTAACTATCGCATATTGGAAACGGCTCGACAGTACTATTGTTTCTGAAAAATACTCGTCCCTCTATTTTCTTACTTAAAAATTCGACACAATATTCTCCAAGTTCGCAAATCGAGCAGAAAAAAAAATGAAATACAAATTACAGGCTTTTACCGACCCAACAGGTCATTTGAAATTTAGTCTTAGTATGAAATTTTCTTAGAACTTATTTAATTTTATAGTTGATACGCCGCCCTACGCTGATATCTTCATTTGTATTATCTCCTGTATGATACAGAGGCCCAGCGGCAACACGCTTCAAATCTGCATGAGGATGTTATTTCAACTAATAATATTGTCTTCAAATCTGTATGAGGATGTCATTTCAACTAATAATATTGTCTTCAAATCTGTATGAGGATGTTATTTCAATAATAATATTGCCTTCAAATTTGTATGAGGATGTTATTTCAACTAATAACATTGTCTTCAAATCTGTGTGAGGATGTTATTTCAACTAATAATATTGTCTTCAAATCTCTATGAGGATGTTATTTCAACTAATAATATTGTCTTCAAATCTGTATGAGGATGTTATTTCAACTAATAATATTGTCTTCAAATCTGTATGAGGATGTTATTACCTTCGCCAAGGAGGTTATATTTTCGTCGTAATTTTCTGTTTGTTTGTTTGTTTGTTTGTCTGTCTGTCACAAAGATAACTCAAAAAGTTATGAACCGATTTGGATAAAATTTACAGAGATTGTTAGGTATGTTAGGAGGAACAGATGATTAAGTTTTGGTAAAGATATGTCCATCCGTTTGTTTGTTTGCTTGTTTGTTTGCTTGTTTGTTTGTTTGTTTGTTTGTTTGTTTGTTTGTTTGTTTGTTTGTTTGTTTGTTTGTCTGTCTGTCTCCATTTTCTCGATGTTATAACTCGAAAATTCAAGAAATCTAGGTCTGCTTTTTTACGCAGTCTCAAAATAAAAGTCACGACCAGAACCGTCACAAATGAAAACATTTTACTCGAATGAGATCTAATACTAAAATAATTGGCAAAACAAAA
>LQNS02278156.1:4322105-4332522 GCA_001587735.2 Parhyale hawaiensis
GCTGCCAGTGGTGGGAGCACTTTAGTGTAAAACGTGGAGCTTGAAACAAAAAGATCTTCCAAAACTAGAATAACCCCTTGTTGCAAAGAGGATACTACGTAGCGGACTATACTACTGAAAATAGTGTAATTTATAGTAGACTATGCTGAGAGAAGATAATTTAAATTTCTGAGCTAATATTAATGTTGCACATTAGTTTCAACGAACAAGTAATTTCACTAACTGTAGTAAAATATATCATCACATTGTGTACTATGTTGATAACGAATCACGAAATTAAATGTAGTTTTACACAAATAGCCGAATTATGATTTACTTAAGCACTGACAAGCCCTAGTCCCGGGGTGTTCTACTTTGGTATGCATTGCGTATCCGATACGTCCTCGTTTCGTTCTGAAACTTCTTTTTCCACTAATTAGACAAATAATAACAGTATTACCGAGTTTAATGCGAGAGTAGAATAGATTAGATAGGCGGCAGTAAACGAACCAATATGCCTATTACCAGAGTACTTTGCTTTCCCAGAGTACTTTGCGTTTCCAGAGTACTTTGCGCTCACAGAGTACTTTGCGTTCCCAGAGTACTTTGCGTTCCCAGAGTACTTTGCGTTGGTTAATCCTAAATCAGGCAGAGGCTATATTAACTTTTCTTTTTACAATTCACCATAGCTTATATTCGCCTATCAAGAGAGAAAGTGTTACAGACATCCATCAGATGGCATCAGATGGGCCATAGGGTACCGCCAGTAGGTCTACGAAACCCTCATCCTATGTCAGGGGTAATTTAGAGATTAGGGGACTTCTTAGGTTCTAGATCTCACCATGGACTTTCTGGCATTCCTCATTCTGCACCCATTGTACGTCCTTCCTCACTCTCCCCCTAACAGTCTATAATTATGTAGCGCTCCCATTTTTCAAACGGGTGTTCATCAGCTGTCAAAATCCCTACGCGAGTTGGCCATGTTTCTTATCGCAAAGGAGTATTTGTCCTTTCTCTTCTTCTCGTCAAATATCATTGCACTGTCTAGTAAGAATAATCCTTTAGTGCCGCAACCAATCATAAGGATTGATAGAAACAGCACGGCAATTCTTATCAGACACCACCGTGGCGGAGTGGTGACGGGCGCTTGTTGTCTTGCTGTCCAATGTTCGGTTCCCAGGTCGTGAGGCAACGTCTCGATGGTCGGGATTGCAGCGTCAGCCTTTCTGTCATCCGAAAGCCACGTAACTAACAATAAGGACGGTCATGGGAACCCAATTGTCATACAAGTATTCTGTCTCTGACGTCATAGCTCAGAGAGTCTCAGAACTAATGCAACTAAATTCACGCCTCTGGGCCTTACAGGGTCTTTAGCTGCAACAAGGACCAGCATATCTGGGTTTTCTAATTAGGATGTGCCGCCAAAGCAACTTTAACTTGACGTTTTGATGAAATGAAAGTTATATATAAATGTATAATTTATATAAATGTACAGGCAAAATGAACTTGGCCACACATCCCAGCTAGGAAATCCATCTGCACTTGTTTATACTGTAGATTAAGTCCCGCTGGGCCCTGAGGAGTGCACGGCAGCAGTTGACCTCAATTTACCAAAATTAAGCTCCAGAGACGGAAGGTTCGTGTAACAACCCCGTCTCCCCTTGACCGTCTCCAGAGCTGGCTGGATCGGAGCCCTGGCAGTGGACACGACACACTGACGCTACAGTCATACGCAAACGCTGTAACAGTTTGCATCTTGCTAGGAAGCTAACCTTAGACCCTGAGACAACGAGAACAGCGCTCTAACCAATTTACTACGACTAATATGCAGTGGTTGAAGGACTAGGCTTTAGTACTGCACATTTAAGAAGACCCTGAACTCGAATGTGCAGCACCATGTTTCAATGCCTCTACTAGTTTACCACAATTCCATATTAACAGCAGTAATTCAGGATCCCTTTTAGTACCGTGAATCAAAAGTTTCGGCCTTGGTTGTGTAACACCATCGTTCAGGGTCGAAGCATTAACCATATATTCTTACAGTAAATCTGGCCATACCCGTGAAAAATTCCCGACTATAGAAGAGGCCTTACGGCACCCAAAACAATCTTTCAGAGCCAAGTGCGAAATTGGTGCATTAGTGTTCTCTCCTGGCTATGATATTCCTGAAACTTGACTCGTTTTGCGAAGAGAGCGCAGCAGTACGAGCCCTAATGCTACGAGTGGTCTCGCCTTTCCAAGCCGTCGTAAAAGTAAGAGCTCCGAAGATACGCTAATGGAAGACAACATCGCCAGTCGCGAGCTCAAAATGTGTTTGTTCGAGGCCCCCGCAACATATCCGCATGAATCCACAGTACTTTTTACGTAGCGTTAGTTGGGACTGGCTGAGCTGGCATGTTGTTTTACATGAAATGATATTCTGCAGCACGCAACAGGGTGTAATCCGATATCAACAAGCATGAAACGTACAATTCTACTTGAATTGGATAAGCTGCTATTACCGTCAAAAGGAACAAATGATTAGAATTTGGTGATGATAGAAAAGGAAATCATAGTTTCCAAACCAATTTGAATTTTTCATTACCTTTTCCTTGCTTGGTAGAGGTATGCACTCTCAAAGCGCTCTAGTCTTCTTAAATAGTTTGACAAAATACAGCAAGACTGAAAAAGTAAAAATCATTTACATTGTCACCCCAGCCCGTGACGCTGATATAAGGTATGTAAGGGATAGAGAAGAAAGGCTGCATTTTGCTGGGGATGCGAGAAGACGTGAATATCTCTGGCAAGTTATTCGTAGGATCTTCGGCTGCCAACATATCTCACGACGTATTTGTTTGTTTTCCTTTTTTCTATTAATGTTTCCGACAACTGTGTGTGTTTCGTCCCGAGTTTCCAGTATTAATGACACTTTCTACTTAAAAGGGGACTGCTTTTCCTGCAATCTCTGGTAACGCCCTAAAGCAACTGTGGCTTCACAACCACTATACCTATTGCGCAAAAGAAATTGGTCTCGTTTTAAGTAGAACTGTTCATTTTAAAATTTATGTTCATTTAAATGATGAAAATGAAACACATTACTCCCTCTTATGATGCGTTTCAAGGCACTGATGGTTTATTATCTATCAACATGAGATGTTTAAAATAAAATTATAATTGTAGAAAATTTAAAATATAACAAATAATATTGAGTTAAACAGAGCACTCCTTATCGTATACTGCTCATTTCAACAGAATTATTTCAATTTATGTTCAACAAGTTCCATTTATTCTACTATTATCGTCATATATATTTAATTTTATTCCATATGGTGTCAATAATCTTCTGTAATTTCGTCATTCATTTACTCCACTAGAAGCGTCCTTTCATACATTTCACTTTATAAATAAGTCCATGTATTTCACTAACCTCTTCTTAAATTTAATATTTCAATTGTGGTCCATTAATTTCACCAATCACATCACTCTCTAATTTTACGTGAAATATTAACCCATATATTTTGACCATCCCATCACTTTCCAATTTATCTGAGTTATCGGTTCATANAAATTTAATATTTCAATTGTGGTCCATTAATTTCACCAATCACATCACTCTCTAATTTTACGTGAAATATTAACCCATATATTTTGACCATCCCATCACTTTCCAATTTATCTGAGTTATCGGTTCATAAATTTCAGCCGTTGAATCATTCGCAAGTTTTACCACTTAAAGTATCGTTTCATATATATTACCCATGTTGCCACTCTCTAATTTTTTGCCACATTTATTGACCCATATCGATCTCGGTAAATCAACAAATAATTAACTTTGTCGCAGTTAAGAAACATAAATTTATCTTCAACAACTATATATGTTTTTAAGTGAAACGTCTGTGCTCAAATATACTGTTCCCTTATATTTCAGAGCTACTCCTTTTTCATACACAAAGTGACCTACTTTTTTGACGCCAGAGTTTGTTGTAAGTTGCAGTTGTGCCTCTGTTGTGCAGTTGTAAATTTGTACTGCGCTCGAATTTCCATGGCTACATTGATTAACCGTACAATATAACATTATAATTCGGGCCCCGTATCGAAGTTTGTGTTACTGTAAATTATCCTTAGAACGAACTCTGCTCAAGCTAGTGAGAGATGCAGTTTTAAACTAGAGCACTCTGAGAGCCCAAACCTCCGATAAGAAAGGCAACGGTAAAGGAAAAGTCAAATTGCTCTGAAACCATCATTTCGTTTGTATCAACTCTAAAATCTAATCATTTGTGCTTTTTAATACTATTAACAGCTTCTGCAATTTTTTTGAAGATCCTTTCATAACTGCTTGAGTTATGCTGCTAACAAGCACTATGACAAACATAAGTCAAACGTGCAAACGAATCAACCGATCTCCTCCGGAATTTAGTCATTTAGTCATCTTTTGACATTACTAACAACCCCTGCAAATTTCATAAAGATCCATTAAAAACTTTTTGAGTTATTGTGTAGCAAACAGTATGACAAACACATCTCAAACATAGAAACGAATCAACCGATCTCCTCCGAAATTTAATCAATTATACCATTTAACATTATTAAAAACTCCTGTAACTTTTATAAAGATCCATTCAAAATTTTTTGAGTTATAGCGTAATAAACATTATGACAAACACAACTCAAGCATAGCAACAAATCAACCGATCTACACCAAAATTTACTCATTTATGTCTTTTAAACATTACTAACATCCTGTAAGTTTCACCAAGATTAACCCAACACTTTTTGAGTTATTGCACTAACAAACATAAAATCAAACACAGCAACAAACATACGAACGAACAAACAGATCATCACAAAAACTTGGTCATTTACTTTTCGTAATATACCTAGCAACTCATGTAAATTCCATAAGAATCCATTCATAACTTTTTGAGTTATGGCATGAGAAAAATATGGCAGACAAACCAACAAACAAACGGATGGACCTATCTTCACCAAAAGTTAATCATCTGTTCCTCTTAACATACCTAACAATCACTGTGAAATTCGTCAAAATCCATTCATAAATTTTTGAGTTGTCTTGGTGACAGATAGACCCAACGAAAACGTAACCACTTTGGCGGAGGTAACAAGCTTTATCAAAACGGATTTAAACGGCGTTTAACGTCACATTGTTCCATTTACAGTTGCGAGCATAATTAAGGGACAAAAATAAAAAATTTCATAGCTCAAAAGCTGTAAAAGGTTCAACGCTGACATTTTAACACAAAAGAGGTATTGGGATACCTAATAATATGTTAAGAATTTAGTACGATCCGAAGGATAAGAAAAAAGTTATGTATATTTAACTTATAATTATGAATTTAGTGTGAGCAGAATTAAGGGACACTAGACAAAAAACGCAACAAAACAACAAATTTAACAAAAACCTTCATCCTTAATCAATATTTTGTTAACCATCCTTTATGTTTGATGACTTCAACACATCTTCGAGGGCAAGATTCAATTAAATTGCGGCATCATTCAACATTAATCCTGCCCCATTTCTCTTGAAGCTTTGTCCACAAATCCTCGGTGTTTGTTGGATTTCGAGCCATGACTTTCTCACCCAACACTTTCCACAGGTTCTCTATGGGGTTGAGGTCAGGACTTTGAGCAGGCCAGTCAGGAGTCTCCACTCCTTCCTCATCAAGAAACCTCAACACACTTTTGGCTCTGTGGCAGGATGCGTTGTCCTGCATGAAAATGGGGCCGTCAGTGTCAGAATTGTTTAAGATTGGCAAAACATGATCTGCCAAGAGGTTCTTATGCACAGCAGCATTGACACGCTTAATCAGACGGACGAGAGGAGTAGTACCCTTTACAGAAAAACATTCCGAACACCATAACACTACCGCCTCCAAACTTAACAGTTTCCTTTGTGCATCTTGGATCGTATTTCTCACCTGTTATTATTATTTCTCACCTGTATTTCTCTGACATAGTTATTTCCATCATTCCCGAACAAGTTGAACTTGCTTTCATCACTAAAGAAAACTTTAGACCACCATTCTTGAGGACTGTTGACGTGTTTGTTGGCGAACTTCAACCTTGCAACTTTGTTCTTCTCACTGATTAGCGGTTTCTATTGAGGCCGACGTGCACGAAGACCAATCTCATTCAGTCGCCGTGATACAGTGAATCTGGAAATGGGTTCGTCGTTAGCATCATTCATTTGGCTAGAAATAGAAGAGGCAGTAACAAAACGGTCCTTTATGCTGTGCGTTGGATGATCCTATCCAGCCTAGCTGAAGTTTTTCTACGCCTTCCACGTTTCCAAACACTCGAAACACGTCCAAGATCTTCATAATCTTTCACAGTTCTTCCAACAATACTCTTTGAACGATTTACCTGTTCTGCGATTGTCCTGACGAAAGGCCGAGGTGGCAACTACTCCTCCCCCTGAGTACGCATTCTCTAGTATAAAACTGGCATTGCCGACAACCAACACTTTCTTCCCCAGCTTAGGATAAATCGTACGGGCTTAGTAACAATGAGAGAGGAAACATCTCCAACCACTGAAGGCATAGCAGCGGAGATCGAGTTGTGATTAGCATTTAACACTGGGAACTGCTCTGTGTGTACTGTATTAATTAGAAAAAGGCAACTTCAGTGGTTGTTACAAGCAAGTGTATTTGGTTGAAGCATTGTTAATATTAACCAGTCGTATCTCGGTGTAGACCCATCAACCCATGTACTGTATATAGGTAGGTGTTTACCTTGCACTACATTTTTCAGTTAACTTCGCTAGCTTTTCTCTGTTCATGTCTTATCGTTCTCATTTTTCCTCATGTTACGAACCACCTATCGTTTTATATACCTTACCATACCCATCACTCTACACATCAGAACCCACCCATCGTTCCATATACCTTACAATACTCATCACTCTACGCATCACAAACCACCCATCTTTCCATATACCTTACAATACTCATCACTCTACACATCACAAACCACCCATCTTTCCATATGCCATACCATACCCATCACAAACCACCCATCCTTCCTTACACCTGATCATACCCATCACTCTACGCATCACATAACTCTACGCATAACTCAACGCACACTTCAGTCTCTCCACCAGCCACACACGATCAGCCATGTTTACGTATCATCCTCACTGCCGTGGCTGCAGCTGCAACAGCCTCGTAAAATCTGGGATGAATATGTATGGCATCTCCGTAGCCCGTCCCCAGCCACTTAGTGCTGCCGCGTTCCCCATTTATTGGGGGCCGCCGCCCCAAATCTTATGTGCAGTAATGATTCCGTTTGCTTGATTTATGGCGCCCTCCATGCATATGTTTTGCATGCAGTATAGGCCGATGTTCTTGTAGTTGTTGCTAAGCTATGATCTGCTACAGACATATGCTATGCATTATAGAGTTATGCAATGATTGTTGCTCTACATACAGATGCAGTTATGTCCTATATACTGTACATTAGCTTTTGCATGCAATATTCTATTCTTTTTGCGCAACGTTACCCTACTAGCACATGTACCCTGTAGGTTTGAGTATGCAAAAATAAATCTGGTTCTTGTCATCAACTTAGGAAAGTAAACAACAATTTATTTGGCTGAAATGCCAGTCTTCCCAGTTCTTTCCTTTTTACTGGGTTCCTACACATCCTCCCAATTGAACCCGGTTCACGAGTTCACGTTTGTCCTACATTCATGCTTCAAACATTACAATTCTTCGTTGTGTCTCTATGAACACAATTACGTACTCATTAAAATGTTTTTTATTGTTTCATTCATCAGCTCAGTTTGCTTAGCAAATATCGAAGTAAAGATTCCGATATTTCTGTCAATTTAGAGTGAATTGGAATTTAGAAAACTATACACTTTTCTGACATATAAATAGACATATTAATGCATAGGCTGTTCGCACGCCCAGCTGGCTGCCGGGATCAAGGAGCTTGAATAGAAGAGGAGGGAGCCCTGCGGCCAATTCACAGATTCGCCAGCGAGTCAACCAGCTGTGAGACGCGTTCATGAATCTCATTAGTGGAAGTGATGGGGGAGCAGTGAGTTTCAAGGGGAAGCAGCAGACAAACCGAGTTACTGATTTGCGATTGGTGCATAAGCGACTGGCTGCAGCCATAAAAGATTCTTTACTGGTATGTGATTGGTGCATACGCGACTGGCTGACAGCCATTAAAGACTCTTGAGCTCCAAGGGTGAGACTCCTGGCTCCCTCCTCTCCATAGAAGCTCCTTGGCCGGGATGTACAACTCGCGTACCATTCAACTACAGATTTCAAAGCGGTAGCATAGATACGGTAGCATAAACGGCGTTTTTGTTAGTATGAATGCATAGTGTGGTCCCGACATAACTCACTACCTGTGAAGTATATGAACGTAATTCAAACGGTTAATGTGTGAACCGTTTATTACCAATAACTTACCAAGTTAACAGACTTTCAAAGCTCAGACAGACACTGTAAGCACTTGCTGCATTCGCATGTATGTTAGAATTAAACTTTTATGTCTTGCAAGTAAGAAAGTATACAATTTATGCATAAATAATTCATGAAGAGTGTATTATTTTCTCTCCAGAGGCACAAAATGGGCCTTAGATCTTTGTTGAGACGACCGACCGTTTTTATGTGGCACAGTTTCCTGTGCCGCCCCCCCCCCCCAAATGAAATAGATGGCATTCCCAAGATGCACGCAACATGCAAATTATACGTCCATAAGTCTCCCTAAATGTGACAGATCCTATTTCCATTGATCTACTTTTTTCTCGTAAATGAACTGCGTTATCTTTATTACCGCAAGTTTAGGGGGTTATGGTTCAGCCGGAGTTTATCTGTCTGCCCGTTTCTCTCTCTCTCTCTCTGTTAGTAACATAATTCCAAAAATTATCGGAGAATCTTCATGAATTTATACCAACTGTTAGAAGCATTATGAGAAACAGATGATTCGATTTTTATATTTCAAAGGAAAGCTGAAATTCTGGACTATTTCGACGTTTTTACTAGGCTTCTCTTTGCTTGGAGGAGGTATGCACTCTCGGAATATTTCTCGAGTTTGATAAATTTTCAAGTAATTCAAGTCTTTTTCTGGAATGGTTCACGACAGACAGAACATAAATCGAGTCTCATTACCATTTAGTTTGGTACCTCACTACGCGAAAATTATTTTTTTCGTGAGGGCATTCCGTACGATGAAATTGTCCCATTGGCCCATAGAGTGGTACTTTGTTATTCTAATATAATCCATTCCTGGAAACAGCTTCAGTAAAAAAAAATACCCCTGCACTTACGGTGGTACCTAGCTACTCGAATAGAACTCCTTCCCGGGAGCGTTTCTAATTACTAAGTTAAGATAACGAACGAATTCTTCGTATAATTATTATTAGTGAGCGCCCAGTAATTTCCGGCAGCCTGAAAAGTTACGAAAAGGGGCTCAAGCAACGGTTAAATAAACATTAAATGTTTCATGCAGTACATCCATTTAAACAGCAGACATCTGCATATTTTTTTAGCTATGAATCACTCTTCACTCCAAATATATAGGTATTACACAGAGCTCAGCTGTGTTAGGAATATCCAGGATTAGCGAATCCGCATAATTTCCAACCAGAGTTCTACCATTAAAACGCTGCTTTACTCTGGTAGTGGGTTCTTCGAATTTTCGGCCGCAGCTGTACGTTCAATGCTCCACAGCGAAGCCTTAAAGAGTCTGCCCTAAATTGAGTAGTCTGTTCAGAGAAAACGGTGCCATAAAGTGGTTTTCTTGCTCCATAATCATTGCTTCATATTGACTGGCTGTGGCCAGAGGTCATTGGCAAGCACAAAGATACGTCGTCCTGGACCGCCTGCGGTTATTGCTGCGTCTCACTTTCAAAAATTACATCCGTGAGGTCCGATAGAGTCACCCAAACCACCATGGGCTATTTTCGCGTCTTACATTTCAGAATTACCCGGAACCCCCCATCCGGGATTATTTTTATCAGAATTTCCATAAATTTCGTCCATGATGCTCTTTTCCGCAATACTGAGCTGCTCTTCCAGGACCACCAGGCGCTCAGGTCTCGCTCGCGTGGGACTTTAATCCCAACCCAAAAAGTCGTCAATTAAAGACGTCCGCCTGGCCATTTTGGATCGAGTTTTTGGCTTTCAATGGAAAAGGATTAGGCTATAGAGAGCCCAGTACTTGATAGTGCTCGAGAGAGAAAGCTAGACACTTCTTCAGCATAAGATGATTTCAAATTTTGCAGCGTATTGATGAAGAGTTGGAGTTCCTTTCCATATGTACCTGGTTTTATAGGGAAATCCCTCTTGCTATAGTTTTGAGAATGGTTGCCTTGATAATGAACAAAGTATTAGCAGAGCGTTTTTTCTGGTACATATGATGTCGTATTTGATGTAATTGGCTACTTTATTAATAAAATATTCTGTGTTCTGGACATCCGCTATTT
>LQNS02278156.1:4371366-4382249 GCA_001587735.2 Parhyale hawaiensis
GGTCGGGTGCTTGGTCAGGCTGTGTGGTAGCTGACATTTCTTGCTCTTCTCTATCTACCTGAATCAAAGTAGGGAATCGCATCAGAGCTCCGTCCGATAGAACAGTTCCTTCTACAGGTTGATTCCAGTACAGTAGTGTTGTCTATATTCAGAGCTGGGCATAGATACTCAAAAATGTATCTAGATACTAGATACTAGATACACCCTTAAAATGTATCTAGATACAGATACTAGATACAACTTTACAAATATATCTAGATACAGATATTAGATACTTAAAAGTATCTATAGATACAATTCTAGATACTTTTATTTTTACAACTGAATTTAATAGTTTTACTAGTTCATATGGTAAAAAATCATATAATTCAGGTGGATACAATTCTATTCCTTTATAATAATGNAGATAATTCTGGGAAGTCTTAGAGTTATATAGACTTGAAATAGGGTCACGACAGATATTTTGCCATTTCTAGAACGAGTAATAAGCTATGTATTTTTATTTTTTTTTTTAGGCCCCATAAGTTCTGTGAACTTTCGAGTGGGCACGTTCCCCACCTATGATTAGGATTTTCTACTGCCATTGTTGATGTATTGTTTTAAAAGTGAGAGCAATAAAGGTGTAAAGGTGTAAGGTGTAGTTTATCCTATAGCGTGACTTTTCTGACATGAAAGAAGAGAATGAAAGTTGTTAAGACATGTGAATGAGTATGGTACGAAAAAAAAAGAGTTGATGCTGGTATCTAAAAAGCACATTTGTTAAAGAGGAAAGAAAAGGAATATTCTGTGCAATCGTACGAAAATTCTAAAAAATAACGGTAGGATTTTCCGTTTCCAAACGGTTACAGTTCATCTCATATTGTTTGATTATCTGATATAAATACATTTGAATGTTTAGTAAAGAACTATGTAAACTTTTTCGTCATTATAAGTTAGTCATTAGTTAGTCTTTCGAACGCGGCCTGGAACAAACGTTTCCCAGTGTTGTGAAATTTCTGTAACTAATGTCTAGAGAGGTCAACTTCTTCAGTGAAACCAATTAAAAGTTACACTAGGAGCTTACATCACTTGCTTTAACATCTATTACTCTAACATCTATTGAAATAGAAGACTAAAGAAATTTTGCGAAAATCCATTTTTCGACTTCTAAGAGAAAGAAACAGATTCTTTGTAACTATGCTGAGAGTATATATTTCCTCTACAAATAGCCAAGTACAATTTTAAGTGAACACAATACTTTAAAGTTTTTCGCATTCCTTCAAATATTTTGACAATGCCTCCCCAGAGCACATTCTCACAGCACGTGCCTGGTACATTTTTACCATAGCAGCTCTACAATCATATCCTACTGCCACTACTTGATTTTAAACACCACTGCTGATGTACTCAACTCGTTTTCATTCATAAGATCACCAACCGTCAAACAAACTTGATTTATACAATTCTTACCCACACCTTACCTGAAAAAAAAACGACACAGCCCAACAGCATCATGACACAGTTCTAGATGCAAACAAATAATAGAACAATTTTTCTAGATAATAACTTTTGTCTCAGCGGTGAAATCGCATGACGGTAACTAAATCAGGCTGGAAGGCCTTTCACAGCTTCCTTCTAAGTGACTTAGACAACTCCGATAAACTTAAAACTTTAAATTGCGGAAAGTTTTGGGGAATTTGAAGGCCAAGACTTCCTTTCTTGACACATGCTTTCCATGTAAAGAGTTTAAGGTACTTTTCAGTAATACAATTGGTGAAAAATATACTTTCTTTTTATTAGTTTTTGAAGCATTCCGATTATAAAAATCGGCAATGGCAGTACGAGAAGATGGGCTTAGTAGGGTATATAAACATTGGCAGGTAAGCTATTTTGGATTAAAAAAAAAGAATCTTGCATAAAAGCGCGACATCACCGGTACAGACAAGGATATAAGAACACAAACCATGACACACGTTTACTATAAATTTCAAGTGGTTCCATCGTTTCAATGAGCGTGAAGTTAGATTTTAATCATATAACTGCTCCAATGAATACTGAAAAGAAAGTGCTTAAAATGCTTATCTCTGCGCCAGTAACCTGGAAGTGATAGTTCACTTTCTACTACCGTGGTTCCAACGTTTGTAACATACTTTCGCTCTGTTCAATCTGTATTCTGTATAGTACACGATGCTGTCTTAATCTGATTAGGTCAGAATGTCGTATTTTAAGTTGCCATAAGAACGTCTTTTAAAGTGAAAGTTTGAGTCGTCGCTACTGGCCAGCGAGATACTGTTCACACCAAGTCTGTGTCCAATTTGTTCTGAATGTATTGAAATAAAAGTCTGTTATCCGTAACGTAGGTTTTGCAGTGTCGGCCATAAATGCGTCATCTGAGTCCATGTTAATTAATCCAGATTAGGTTGGAATTCACTTCCATGTTTCAAACCTAGGTGAAGTTTGTGTCTCCTAACTTTGAGCTACTGCTAATGCACGCTTAACTTTCTGAGATTCACGCGAATAAACAAATAGTAAAGTCAATGCTGACGAATATGTGAGGGCACCAGGAAGATCTCGGACTCTGTACCGACATGATTGTCATAGTATATGTCCCTTACTCTTGCTTCTGTAACTTCGTTTTGTTCGGAAACGGAAACTTAAACTGTCTGACTAAAACTAACTATTGGAATTACCCAATTGCCGAGTAGTAGTAGTAGTAGTAGTAGTGGTAGTAGAAGTTTTTACTAGCGCTTCAGTGGCACACTGCCTACTGCCTATATCGCACCGAACTATTCCTGTGTTTAACTACAGGCTCGTGCACCGACTAGGGCGCATTTTAAATTGTCAATGATTTTTGTCTCGGCTTATCTGCCGGTAGGTCTCAGAGTGGTAAGTGCGCTACTGACAGGAAAGAGGCGCAAGCTGAGCATCTCCAACCCCCGGGCGCGGCTGAACGCTGTCGCTCAGTTACGCCGCACAGGAGAAGGAAACGAAATACAAGAAAGTAGAAGTCTAGCAGGAATAGGTCAGCCACCTCGATCGGCAGCCCACCTCCCGAAAAAGAAGAGGAAGTATAGAGAGCCTACCTAACTTTACAAAACTAACCTCGGCAGCAGGAACTGCGGCCAGATGCTACATGCCCTGCGGAGAAGGCACTCGGGACCCTTGGGTGCGTGATGCCCAGACATATTGTGGCAGGGAAAGAGCCCGCCTCAATATGCCCCTGAGGGCACCCAATTGCCGAACTAACTCTATTTCCGAAGAAACAGTTATTATTCGATAGGTGAAAGTAATAATCCCATCAAATAATAACTATTTGTTCGGAAATAGAGTTAGTTCGACCCTATATCAAGGTTAATCTATGAGTAACTTCCCAATAATAATCATTCAACTAGTCAGTAGTTTCGTGGCGTCAGGCTAGAGCGTTATGCGAGTCCCTCGCTGCAGCCCGAAGGGGGCGCTGGATTCAGTATTTTACCTGCAAAGTTCTTTATACCGCTTTTGAATTTTCTTTTTCAAGTGCCTGAAACGCTAAGCACCTTGACAAATAACTTCATTCAACTAATTGGGAATTTCCGTCCAAACTTAACAATAATGAAATACTTACAAAATACGTCGGTGGACTCGCTCTCGGCGCAAAGGGAATAATAAGTTTCGGATATTTATCTTTACACTTAATAGCATGACCTTTCATTATTAAGAAACGAAGCAAAGAAAGGAAAATACAGTTCGGTAATAATTTTACTTTACGTTAAAATGGAAAGCACGGATGAATTCAATAATATCCGGTCGTGATTCCTCTTCTACACTATTACAAGAGTAACATTTCAATTACTGAATATGTATACTGTATATCTGCAAGACATCATGATTTCATAGTCAAGTTATACTCACCAAAGATAAGTTACTAGTGTGGGCTGTTAGTCCTTTAACAACCGCTCCATAATAGTCATTGACATCAACATTTTTCATGCTAAGGTCACAAGGTCACGTAATTATTGCACTCACTTTTTCACTGAGGAGCTTTATAAATATATGACTGTAGACTATGCTTCGTCCAGTGGGACAAAAGCTAAACTAGCCTCAATAACTAGATGAAAAACCATTTCTTAAAATTATAAGCCCTCGCTATATCTAAACTCTAAACTACCTAGATGGTAGGTAGGCATTCATTTTTTATCAAATATCTAATTCTGACTGATACGAACCAACACTGACTACTCAAACCTATATAAGGACAAACCTAGGTCACATATGGGTGACATCTGGAGGCGAGAGTGCAAAGGTCGATCATCAGCCACTCATTTGCTCGGCCTTTTATAAGTACATACCAATTAAAATTTATCGGCATTTATCCGACACCGTTCACTGCTGTGTTTACTCGTAAGCAGACGATAAATGCGTAGGTATAAATCCCTAACTGGGATGTTGCGTCATACCCGTAATTGAGTGCAGTCACTAGCTGGGCGGAAAGCAACAGCTCTGAGCTAACTTCAATTAAGTGAGGGTGAAGTGGATAACCTCAGCTCTGTTGGAAAATCTTTTATTTTATGCGCCACTATTTTCTGAGTAACTTACATTGGTTCGGCCCTTGTTTTTTACACACTAAGGTGAATGCCGATGTGGGCCAGATGGAAAACCTGGCAGACCTAGAATCGTATCTGAGAACTTCGACTGACACTGACTGCTACACTGTAATCTAACTAAACTCGCATGGCCATATTTTAATTTTTAACAACAGGAAGAAGATCTTCAAAATATATTAGACTTAAATCTAAACACTCCAAACAGGATTATGCAAGCCTATAAAGAAAACGCAGATGAAAGAAAGATAAATCATATTTTTCCCCGTAGGAAGGTTTTCATACAATAATACAATTACAATACTTGTTCAGTGAACTAGTGTAAAACGTTATCGCAATGAGCCTTAAAGATTACGGAGCAAATTTATAGCACTATTCTACTTCACAATCTATATTTTATTCAACGCTCTATGTCTATGGTAGCAATAGGTTCACACATTGGTATATTGTGACTCAACTAACACATGTTAATGTCAAATTCAATTCAAATTCAAAAACATTTATTTCTCCCCAGAGGAAAGTATTCATGTAATAGTATTTCTATTACAATACATATAATATAATAATCGTTCTATTACAATACATGTGCAGTACACTAGTGTAAAATTTATTTATTTAACATTTATCCCTCCACAGGCGGAAGGTGTTCTTGGATTATTATATGACAGCTTACTGTAAAAATTTTGTCTACATTCACTTCCCGGCAACACTACAGCTACAAATTCACAATCTTATTTACATGGCTCAGCGCCACCACATACCAAACGAGTTAACCGAACCGGCTCCGAAACAGTTCTTGCTCGAAGCAAAACAAAATATAATTATGTTTCTGCGAATATCAAAGCTCATTCAAGTAAAGCGAGGTAAATGGGAAATACAGTTACTGTTCTCGATAAAGGATTCACATGGCCCAACTCAAGTAAAGCGAGGTAAATGGGAAATACAGTTACTGTTCTCGATAAAGGATTCACATGGCCCAACACTACCCGACCCGATTGCCCAAATACCATCACACATAGTATCATCCAATAGGTATGGCGGCACTACACAGCACGACCCCCAGTACAAACATGTAAATTGTAAATTATGTATTTACATATATCTCATAATATCACGGCTTTCATAAAGTGAATTACCACACCCGCCAAAGGGCAATCCGCACACCGCTGCTAGTCGGCTAGGCTACGCAATTAGGAGTATCCTATCTCGACATGGGCTCTCCTCGGCCATATAGTATAAGTTAGCACAGTGCACTACTACTGGCAGGAAAAAGGCCCAAACAATAGAGAAAGACTCTCGCCTGGACGGCCCCTATCATGTCCTACGACACAAAAGACTGGAGGTGCCCCGCGTACGATATCAGCTGTCTCGATCATCAGTCCAGCTCACGGAACAGAACGGGGGGGGGAGAAGAGAGAACCTACGTAACTTAATAGAACTAACCTTTTCAGCAGGAATTGCAGAACAGAGAGGGGGAAAATAGGTAGAGAAACTACGTAGCTTTATAGAACTAACCTTTTCAGCAGGAATTGCAGCCATCCCCGCGGAGAAGGCACTTAGGACAGCCCTCGAAAAGGCACGCAGGACGGTCTTTGGGTTCGTCCGTTCATCAATTGAAACTACCACTGCACAGGATTAGAAAACCAGGCCCAATTCAACGCATGATAATAATAAGCTTATAACTGAAATATGAGCACGCAGTTTCGGAATATAACGCATGGTTGCCATGGAGGGTAGCTTCTTATTTTATTATAACATTATTTGATCATATTATTTACATTACATTATTTTCTTATTACATAAGAATACGGTAAATGCAGTCATTTCCTCCCGATGAAATATCTGCATGGCGTATTACTATTTCACCTGATTGACTAAATACTATTACATACAATATTATCCAATGAGTATGACATTAACATACAGCACGACCTACAGTACAAACATGTAAATTATTAATCATGTATTTGTATCTCATAATAAGACGCTTTTTCATCAAGTGTATTATCATTTCATACCTAATCATTTGATTTGTTTAACCACCGTTTCCGCCAAAAGGCGATCAGCACATAGATGTTAGTCGGCCAGGAGGCACAATTAGGAATATCCTATCTAGACATCGGCTCTCCTCTGCCATATAGTATAAGTTGGCCCAGCGCACTACAACTGGCAGTAAAAAGGCGCAATGAATAGGAAAAGACATTGGAGAGAACGGGTTATTTCACGGCCTTTCACACGAGAGTGACTAGAGGTGTTTCGTTTACAAGATCAGCTATCTCGATCAACAGTCTACCTCAAGGAACAAAAAGAGGGAAATATAGATAGAGAACCTACCTAAATTTATAAAACTAACCTTCTCAGCATGAACTGCTGCTAGTTGCAGCATCCCCTGTGGAGAAGACACTCTGACTCTGGACAGCCCTTGGGTTCGTGAGTTTATCAGTCGAAAACTACCACAGTATTGGATTGGAAAACCAGGCCCAATCCAACACGTGATAATAATAAGCGTATTACTGATATTTGAGCTCACGCAGTTTTAGAATATAATGTTTGTTATGGTTGTCATGGGGTGTAACTCCATATAACCAAAGGAAAATAGCCGTACAATTCTAATGCACGCGAAACCTACAAGTTAGCCACTTGTGAGCACCTACACGTTTACATGGGATACATTTGTCATCGGATCAAATCACAATGCGATTTACGAAGACATTCACTTGCGTGTATGTACAGAGGTGTTATTTGTTAAAAAGTAAGAGAATTAACGTAGTTGTCATAAGTATCAAACTGTATAATTCGTGTTCTACCTATTGTTACATATGGCGATAAAGGGGAACTCCCGAAACAGGAGTCAGGACAGTTGATAGTCACAGCACAAAATATAGCTGCTTTGAAAACAAATTCATCTTTTTCGTATTTGTGACGCTGAAAATGATCACGACAGTAAATGTTGTCAGAGTTATTAGCACAAGCAGTGATAAGTTGACTGGTTCCATAATGGCTAGAGCTCACCAGTACTGATGTTGGCGATACTTCTACAGTCTGTCTTAATATTTAGTAATTATATGGAGCTGGGAGCGTCCGCTACAGTGGCTAAATAATATAGGAACAAAAAAAAAGCGATAACAAAACGCACGCGTATTAAAGAAAAGTTTCAGTCAACACATACAGTGAATATACATGTTATACGTCTATGAAAACACACAAAAACAAAACACACTCGTATTATTTTTATTATTATTATTAAAACTTCACGCTTGAGCTCCCACGGACAGGTAATACAACCCAAATGAAGCACTTGCAACACCGGGAAGCCCAAAACCCTGCTAAAGGAAATCCAGCAAAAAACCATTAACAGCCGACCTAATAGCCTGTTGGCCAACACGACCAAAAGCCGATGCAGGCGACAAATTCCAAACTTTAGCCGACCAGGGCACGAAGCACCGACAGAACTGATTAGTTCGACATATGACAGCCTCCGAAGTGAAAGAGTGCGCTCCGCACGCAGCACAAGTCTCTCTCCCAAAAACCTTGAGGGCAGGGAGAGAAGAATACAAGCAATGCTTCTTATTATTGTACACCTTATAAAACATGCATAGCTCAGCTACTCTTCTCCTGTGGGACAAGTTCACCAGATCATTATCAGCGCACAGCCTGCTGGCTGAACTAACAAGTCGATCCAACAGTCGTAAGTGAGTATCAGCAGGTGAAGCCCAGACCGGGGAGCAATACTCTAACACAGGCAGCAAAAAAGCATAAAAGCATCTGCAGACAACCTGACTGTCACCAAACACAGAATTCACCTTACGCAGGAGCCCAATCTTAGTGGAAGCACGTGACACCAATCTTCTAATATGTGGCTTAAAAGTAAGCTTCCCATTAAAGACAACACCTAGAATCTCCAATGAGCTAGACTCCTGAAGCAAAGTGTCAACAATCTCCAGGTGGGGCTGCTACGGTAAAAGTGTCCGAGACTGACTGACAATCATCGACTTGGTCTTACTGGCATTCAGCTTCATACCCCAGGCCGAGCACCATGCACTAATGCGCGACAAATCCCTATTCAGAGATTGAGCGATAGCATCACGCAGGCGAGGAGCAGGTATAACAGCTATCAAAGTTGAATCGTCGGCATAGTTGATCATTGTGTTTTCAAGCGAAGAAAACATGTCACTAGTATAGAGAACAAACAACAGCCTGCCAAGCACACTGCCCTGAGGGACACCAGACACCACCGCGACTCTCCGTGAGTTCTACGGCAGTTGTCTGTGTGAGACGCAAGCGAGTCTTTGTTTTAGTGCTTACTAACTGTGAACCCTACCACCCACACCAAAGGACTCCAGCTTGTACAATAGACCACCGCGGTTAACTTTGTCAAACGCAGCGCTGAATAATTACACCTTTGCTGAATGTTGAGACCACACAGTGAGGCCACACAGCATCTGTGTGGTCTCAACACTGAAGGCGAACACATACTGCATTTGTTTGTTACTACTACACAACTGATCATGCATCTAAGCAATCTTCAAATTACTGCGCAACTACTTTCTTACAGTCCAGCATACATTGCCATATTCTTCATGTTACTGCGCATCTACTTTCCTGTAAGGCAGCATACATCCTGGTCGTCCTGATAGTATATTACTGAAAATCTACTCTCATACAGTCGAGCATACACCGTAATAGTCTTCATACTACTGCTTCTTTAATCTCCTATTGTACTTCTTACTCCCGTGTGTTCTTAATATTATTACAGCGCAACTTATTTCCTACAGTCGATCATACATGACGGCATCGTTACTGAAGTCTATGGGACAGAACACACGCTAATCGCTGAGGATGTACACCCAGCGTCCGCCAAGGCTCCATACCGTTTCATACCTTCACTGAAATATGCATATGCACAGTCACTGTTATCATTGGGATCATCTCGTCCCCACACAGAAGTTGCGATCTGGTCGCCAATCGTGTGTCCATCGCCCCATGTCCACTGTCCGTTCACTCGCATCACTCCCACGTGTACCCTCAACACGCCTCCAACTGCACAAAAGCAAATAAAAAAAATTAGTACCGAATAATAATTGCTTGGTACTGTACGTATGAATCCCGTCAGTATGATTTCAGTACCCGTCGGTCATCAACTCAACATCTGTGACACCTTTATAGTTCTGAGGATGACATCCATATGGCGTTATTCAAAGAGTCCGCTAATATGAGTATTTTTCGTCGAAACTCGGAAAGCAAGAAGTACGATGACAAATTGCTGGGCATTGCAATTTTCAGAAAGCGATGATGTCAATTTTCACTTTCACCCAGTTCAAATGCAAAGAAATACAACCATCAGAACATCTCTCTCCACATGGCCTCTTTCCAATTCTATATTCCGAAATTTATCACGTTACATTCTGTTCTTCCTCTTCTTTCTAGACTGGTTTTTCCCGTGAGCATTTCATCCATCTGGCAACACCTTCGTGCATGAATACCATCTTTCACACTGACGTCTGTATGTTCCTGATTTTTTCCTCTATAAGATTCCTCCAATAGTAGAGACGGAGGCCTAAAACTTTATTTCGTGCAGTACATAGATAGTCCCCGACTTCGGCCGGAGCTCCGTTCCTGAGGCCCGACGTAAGTTGATTTTCGATATTAGAGGTTTTTTCCATTATAAAGGCCCTAAGAGCACTCCTATAAGCGCTTACGGTCTCCGTACATCAAAGATATCAATTAATTATGTCAACGCCAAACATCATGCTGCAGTCTGGCGGTCGGATATCGTGCGTCGAGCGCCAAATAATTGGATCGCCCAAAAGCAGTTTCACTTGCCATTTAAACTGAATGATCAACGTAAAATGATTCTACGAAAGTCGAAGACATACGTCGGAAACCGTCTGCTATAACAGCAAAGATCGAGCTGAAGTGTTTGTACGTGGGGAGTGAATATGTAAAATTTTTTGAAACCTTACAATTATAGTTAGTTAAGTTAGTTAGTTATAGTTAGGAATTTTAAGCCTCCGTTTCCGAGCAGAACGATATCACAGAAGAAAGAGTAAGGGGCATATAGTATGCCAAGAGAAACTGGGAACCCATGCACGAAGGTGTTCCCACCACACAGGATCAACGCGCATGGGAACAGCAAGTCGGGAAAAAAGAGGAAGAACAGATAAAGCATGAGCAAGTTGGAGTATGAAATCGGGAAGGAAGCAAAGTGGGCACGAAAGAGAGACGTCCCGAAGGCCTAGCTAATGGCTGAGGTAACCTACACGAGCCCCCTGGGGTTGCCTAGCCCCATAGCATAGGATGAACGAACCTAACTAACCTAACCCT
>LQNS02278156.1:4422554-4432692 GCA_001587735.2 Parhyale hawaiensis
GGGACAGTATAGGCTGAGTCTGCAGGGACAGTATAGGCTGAGTCTGCAGGGACAGTATAGGCTGAGTCTGCGGGGACAGTATAGGCTGAGTCTGCAGGGACAGTATAGGCTGAGTCTGCAGGGACAGCATAGGCTGAGTCTGCAGGGACAGTATAGGCTGAGTCTGCGGGGACAGTATAGGCTGAGTCTGCAGGGACAGTATACGCTGAGTCTGCGGGGACAGTATAGGCTGAGTCTGCAGGAACAGTATAGGCTGAGTCTGCAGGGACAGTATAGGTCAGGAAGCAAAGAGCGTAACGGGAGGACTCACGGAAATTTAGCATCAAAAAGTGACGTCATCATCGACGAATCTGTGGCTGAGCAGCCTAGGAGTATTTTAACTAATTTAACCAGAAAAATTGTCTTAAATTGCGAAATTCATCGCTAGCGTATAAATAAATTAAGAGAATATATATTAACTTATCAATTATCTATAGAATATTGCAGTGCTAGCTTGTGGAAACTTTCACATAACTAGCGCCTAATTTGGTCCCTTTTGGCGACCTGATTTAACTTCTTTTGTTAATTGAAGCCTTATTTACACTTCATATTCAGTTCACAGTTCTCTTCACAGAACATATTTATTCCTTACCACCAAATATAAGCAGCGTTATAGCCAGTTCTTTACGCGTGAAAAACCACAGTAACAGTTAGCCATTGCTCGAACTTTCTGTACTAGACGACAACATTTTACAGTATTTTGCAGCTCAAGTAGCTGGCCAGTCATGAGCGGGAGATTGAATGAAATAAACGAAAAAATACGTGATACGTTTAAGAAAACAACCTACAAGCACCTGAGGTCCCACACTCGAATACTTCGACTCGTCGATGTGATGTAAATTTGCTACGTGCGGTCATGACTTAGTTTTATTTAGTCCTATTGAGTCCTCCCGTTGCACTCCTTGCTTCCTGGTATAGACTGAATATATTCAAATCTTTTCCTGTGCGTCGCCTCCTCTTTATATGACTGGACCCATAACTAGCGTAATAATGTTTACGTACTTGTAGGCATATTTGTGAACTATTATATTCTTAATAAAAGTTAAGTCATTATTAATGTTATCATTTTTCCTATTATTGTTATGATATGTGTAACGGCATGAAAGAAAAAGTTAAGTAAATATGAACGATCACTGATAGCAACAGATTATCGTCACTTGCTGGACGCCACTGAACTCGTACTGCGCCCATAGACAGAGCACTATCACCTGTGTCGTTTTTTTTTTTTTTACTAATGTTTACCCGTCTTGAGAGCCTTGGTAGGAATCCGACCGCCAGTTTATTGAGAAAAACCAACATGGATGAGTCTGTCAAAAGACTTCTTCAGCGTAGCTACGTTGTTTGACCTTATCACAAGCCTAGGCGTGAGTTACTTATGTTTGTGTCAATCAATTGCTCTATAGCTGCATCATTTGCTACGGTAATAACTCTGTTGATGAGTATTGGACCTAGTATTATTACTACCATATTGACCAATGTCACATATGAATGGAATATGCAAACCTACTCCCCATTGAATTAATTCGATAATTTCGAACTGTATGATGAAAAATAGCCTCATCACTGGAACTAGTTGCTTACTCAATCCCTATTGCAAATTTATTACTATACTAGTGGCCTGTGCCGTCATTATAAATGACGGCAAAAAATTAACACTACACCAAAACCCCCGCAGTCTTTTGGGCTTCCTCATTTTTCCCCTATCTAATACTGAAGAAAAAGATTGCAAGGTACCCAACTTTTTCTTTCGCCGAAGAAAAAGATTGCAAGGTACCCCACTTTTTTTCTTATATTTTGAAATCTGAATTTTCTCCTATCTTATTCCCATAGAGCGTGACAGGAAGATATAAATATATAAATAAATAAATAAATAAAAACACGACGTGAATTATTATATAGTACTGATTTTACAATGCAGGCATTCCTCGATGTAGACTCAACTTGTTTCATGCACTTTATCATTTAGATTTCAATTTTTATTTTCAGCTACTTCATCAATGTTCCACTGCATTAAACTATATTCTGCGGGTCGAGGACCTAGAGTTATAAATTCTGAACCTAAAGAATAAATAAGAGTTAGTAATAATTAGAAGCAAAGTGCCCATATGCCCTGCTGTATTTACCTCTTTAATCATTTCGCGGTCTCTCCTTTACTATCTGTCCTCTGCCCTCGTGCACGACACAGAGACTGTAGAAATATGGAGTGAATCCATCGTACATTTTTTTTTAATTTACGTGTCCACGCTTGCCATTCGTCTTTTATATTGAGCTGCTTCCAAAATTGACGGTTCCTGGGTTGTGAGCTGTATTATCTGTACAGATTTATGGTGAACTGCCGGCAAGTGCTAATAAAATCCTTATTTTATCAGATTCTAGACAAAATTTTCCCAATTTGAAGCCAAGATACTATCTTAACTACCTAACGTGCCTCCGACACCTCTACCACGCTATTAACGAAAAACACCCATTGAAATACGCTAAAATATTCGACACTAACATATATATTAAAAGTAAAGTACATTATTATCCATCTTTACGCCAAATCACAATTTAGTAAAACAACACCTGACATAACGCGTGGCTCATACACGATATTTTTTGCTGGAATGATGTTTCAATGAAAGTAAAAGAATTACGTACTTACCTTTAATAAAATTATTGTTTTACAGCAGTCATAAAATCCTGACGTCGCCTCAGGGGCTCTGCAACGGAACTAAGCCTTAACGATAGCGCGTCTGCTGATAGAAGTGCATTAGGCGAACATCGATTGGGCCACTTGAACTACTCGTTGGCCCTATAGACTGCGGTCTAACCTTGGGTATTGTACCCAGTCCATTTTAGGACGGTTTGTCTGTCACTAAGATTACTCAAAAAATTATGAACGGATCTCTACGAAGTTTACAGAGATGGTTAAGCATGTCAACAGTAACAGATGATTAACTTCTGGTGATAATCCGTTAATCTGTTTGTTTGTCTACCTATTTTTTGTTAGGGTCATACCGCAAAAACTTAGGGACACATTCTTATCAAATTTACTTGAGTCGTAAAGAATAATACGAAGAGTAAATGATTAAATTTTTGTGATGCTTTGTTCATTCTTTTGTTTGTTTGTTTGTTCCTGTGTTTGATTTTATGTTTGTTAACACAATAACTCAAACGTTATGGATGGATCTTTATGAAATTTACATGAGTTGTTAGTAATGTTAAAAGACATGAATGATTCAATTTTGTGATGATTGGTTGGTCCGTTTGTTTGTTTGACTTATGTTTTTCATATCATTTGTTAGCAAGTTAACTCAAAAAGTTATGAACAGATCGTCGTCAAGAAAATTAAAGATATGTTAATACAATGAGAAGGCACAAATGGTTAGATTTTGGCGTTGATACGAAAAAAATCATGGAATCTGAAATAATTTGAATTTTTCGTTACTGTTGCCTTACTTGGCGGAGGCATGCATTCTCAGGGTGCCCTAGTTATTATTTTATTATTATTATTAATTTTAGCGCTATGTTATTGTGAATACTACATACCCGATGTTTCAATGGATGGTTAATAAATATCCAAATACAACACTGAAGTACCCCATCACGCAGAAAATGCAATTAAGAACAGTTGAATCAGTGTTTAAGAAGACTCGAACTCTAGACAATCAATTTCTACACATTAACCTCTCTACCGCTTATGTAGAATGTAACTTCTGATTTCAAATATGAAATTCCAGCGTAAATATGTTAATTACGTATAGCTAACGGCTACCAGTATAACTTCAAATATCCCATGTTATTGACGTTTCAGGCACTGCTAGTTCTACTAAAATCTAACCTAACTTTTTTGGGCATGTCGTTAATCGTAACTGGAAATCAAGATCTTTTAGAGTGTACTCAATATTAATAACCATTATTTGGAGCAAAAGAGGTTTACATATAAGCCTACATGTACAGGGTAATCATATTTTACTTTATCGATTAGGCCCACTAGCATAAATATGTGGCCACGCACAAGAAAAAGACATGCGTACAATGTTCCATTCTTAATCGCAACACGTACCTATTCTCATCATCCCTGAGCCCATACAAATACGTAGCTACGCTTTATCCGTTGCAATCCTCGTTCATATTCTAGTCAAGTGCACTCGATTTTCTCTAAATTTCACCAGGTATCAAAAACTTCACCTGTGATACGCGCTAAGTAACTGGCTTGACGGCCAACGTTCTTAATATATATTTTGGTCAACACGGTGTACTGTTTACAAGTTCAGAATAAAACATTGATTTATGAGATGAGAAAACACGTTCATCTGAAGACCTTGTGAGCGCTCTTGGTATTTCTTCCACTTACAATAAATTTTTCATGAGTTTTGAATGGAATACTGAATTTTGCAACTATCGTCATCCCAAGCCCTAATTAAGGATTCTTTCCAATTACTACAAACATTTTTTGCAAATTTATTATCGGAGGGAAACAGTTCTCCATTTTTCCTAGCTTGACTTCTTGAATATCCTCGTCTAATTTTTTTTAATGAGTTTAAGGCAAATGCGCTGTGATAATTCTTGAAACAACATAGCAGCTGAGATAAGTACCCCATCAAAAGAGAGTTCTTTCAACTTCACAATGTATTTTAATACATTCTGAAGTTATCATTTAGAACTGTGGTGCTAAGTACTAAGCCGCATAGCAGAGAAATAATTTTTGTTCCGTCAAACCCATCTACTGCACTCTTTAGTGCACTTAGGTGACAGCACAATGGAAACAAATCTTTTTTAATTTGTGAATTTCCCGATAGAGCTGGTAGGAGCTCTTGAAGAACACTATTACAACTAAGCTAAATTAACTTAGGATTTTTATTTAGCATGGACTTTTGATATATTCTACCATTTCGGTTCATTGATCAATGTACTGAATTATGTACTGAATTCACCATGTAGCGATGAAATATCTCTCACTGAATATGCACTTTGTGCTCGAGAGTGAAGCAATGCATATCTCTGTATAAACTACATTCATATTCTAAGAAACTGTGGCATTCCAACTGTGACATTCCAAGAATACATTAAACAAGGTTAAAGTAACGGATGCTTGATATTAACTATGTGCAGCAAGTGTGTTCTGGAGATTTCTGTACACATCCGTACATTTAACAACTTCCTGAAAGTACCTACTGCTACGAAGCACGTGTACTTTAGAGAGCAGTGGTTGGTAAGACATAGCAATACACTTGGTACTTCATAGCACTTCACAAATGATATATGTGCTACGCCTTTTAGGCACTTACCAGTGCACTGCACTGGGTTATTTTATCTTCTTAAGTGTTCGATGTTCTAGAAAGCTTTTAACGATATTCTGTTCTAACGAAAGTAAGGGAAGTCCCACCATAATGGAGAGGCATCAAAGTACAGTCTGTTGATAGGCCTTTTCAGTTTCAGCAACACTATTAATCCCTCTGGAGCTATAAGTTTATAAGCAAGCCCGTGTTTTAAAACCTGTGTAAATACGGTAGACTAAACGATCAGAGCATAGCATCCAACTGAAGTCAAAAGACAATCAGTATGCAACATCAGTCCAAGATTCTATTTGAATTGTTTTAAAAATTTTAGCTGGATAATTTTATGTTTTTATACGCACAACTGTTTGTATAAGTAATTGGTAATGCGTTTCTGCTTATTGCTGGTGCGGCGTGTGATCTTCTTTTAGTACAAATCCCGATTTCACATCTTTTCTAATTAAAACTAAGTTTCAATATTTTTGGGGGTATTTGCTATTTATTTTGTGTCTTTGGACGATCTGATCTCTGTCATTTGCGTGTATCATTACTTAATAGGATTTTGCTGAAAAATGCTAATAATTGCTTCTGTTGAGATTATTTACCTCGGCTGTGAAGCAGGGCTGATTCTAGGGTTATTGCTCGCACTGGAGAGACTTTGAAGACCCTCCGTAAGATCTGTATGACCTGAGTATAGATTTTGTAGATAATAACTGCCACCGTCATTCATTTTACAGACAGACGGTAAGTGCTATCGACCATCCCAGCTACATTCTTTCACAAACTCTGAAATGCTTCAAGTTATGAGCTACGCTGCATTTCTACGAACTAAGGAATTCGTGCACACCTTGTGAGTGGGCAGCGCTACGAATTATAATGACGATTCCTTGAAGACTTGGCTATAGATAGCAATCAGGCTCTGTTCAATCACCGTCTCTATAATTAACAATAATTAGTTATATAGATAGCAATCAGGCTCTGTTCAATCACCGTCTCTATATTAACAATAATTAGTTATATAGATAGCAATCAGGCTCTGTTCATCACCGTCTCTATAATTAACAATAATTAGTTATATAGATAGCAATCAGGCTCTGTTCATCACCGTCTCTATAATTAACAATAATTAGTTATATAGATAGCAATCAGGCTCTGTTCAATCACCGTCTCTATAATTAACAATAATTAGTTATATAGATAGCAATCAGGCTCTGTTCAATCACCGTCTCTATAATTAACAATAATTAGTTATATAGATAACAATCAGGCTCTGTTCAATCACCGTCTCTATAATTAACAATAATTAGTTAGGAAGCTTCGAAGTCTCACCTGCAGCATGTATCGTAGGCGGGCACTTGCGGCCATTTCGCTAAAAATACCGCAAACTTCAGCCATTTTTTCCTTACGTTGCAATAGCTCGAGAACCCAATTTTGCATTTTTCCACATCTATTAAGTGTTCAGTATTCACCAAATAAATAAATAATAATAAAGGCCTTACATAGTGACTTTATGCTCGTGGTTGTCTGGCTTCGTCATCAGATGATGGCAAAAAAAAAAATGAATTACTTCAAAAATGTCCCGTTTCATCCGCTCTTCTTCGTATAATTTCTGATATTTGAAGTAGCTAATATCTGCTTCAGAAGGTATTTCATGCCGAGACCACGTAAAACAGTAGCACACTCAACGTGTCAGCTGACGTTCAGCTGGCAGATCGTTCAACTTAAGTACTTTCTGTGGGTATCTTGGTTACCGACTTACACTTTATATAAACAGGGCGACGTACAAGCCAAATGTCTGTTCAAAAGTTAATAATGCCTCCCCCCCCCCCCAGCACCAATTGTCAAATTATCTTGTGCATCCACGCACACATGTGCTACGTCCTTTATTTATTTGATAACGTCACTTCTATTATTGTAAAATGAACATGGGGGCGACTCCCATACCTACATATATATTGTAAAAATACTAAAATATTAGGTGTTATTACCGTAGACCCACGTCATCTTGTCTACTTTGTTTTTCGTAAAAAAAAATTACCTAATGTTCGCCAATGAGCGATTGGCAGTAATACCTGCTTTGTATGTGTTTATTGGCCGCTGTGGAACTCTGACGCGCCTGAATTTTATCCTGTTTTAAAAAGAAAATTAATAGTTAAGATTGTTCAAATAGTTATCAGCTAGATAGTACCAAATTATTACGGTGATCGCAATGTTTCCCTTCTACCTTCATGAGTACTCTAAGGAAATGCCGTGTATGTAAGTTCATGAGTAACAAACAGCTTAGTTCAATAATATAACTGCAAACACGTAGCCGTCAAAGCCTTCCCTGCTCTTAAGCAAGGTTGCGAAATACAGTTAGTGACATATTTTTCAATACACTTTTTAATATTCAATATTTTCGCAAACATATCTAAACCTGGTGTTTGTGAAGACTTAGTATTTGTAAGAGCCTTAGTGTCTATGTGTTTATGAGTGGGTGAAAATGAATAAAAAAGTCAAGTTTCAACAATAAATTTAATGTAATGATAACGATAATTATTTTTTGCAAAAGTCATAGTGATAAATTTATTTACACAGAAGGAATAATTCATCAAAATAAAATACTAAAAATCAGCACTGAAGCATTTTATTTTAGAATTTCTAGCAGTCATTTCCAGGTTTGTATGATAAATTCAATAATGTATCGGCGGAGACATTCCATTTTTCAATGGCTACGTCTTCTTATTCTATTGTGATTCATAGGAGCCAGACTACTTGTCTTCATTCATTTAGCGCAGAAAATTTTCAAATGGATTCAAGTCAGGACTTGTCGAAGGCCATGGTCAAACTATTATCTTCGATCCCCGTAGCAGTCACAGATTAAGACTTACTAGCGGGAGCCGTCAAAATTCCACGACTACTTAATGCCTTCACTTTCGAAAATGTATAAAAGCTTAGCTGCACTTTTGTAATTTACCTTATAGCGTGACTTTTCTAACATATCCAACCCTGTCTAAACGGACGCTTTTAACCTGACGAATTCCATGATTTAAATTTATATCGCGGTCCGTTTCTGTAACACAAGTCGTCTAAACAAACGCACGTAGTCAATCCCAACACACGATATTTATCCCAAGCATATCGTTCATCTTAACGCACCTCATCTAACTTGACCCACGACAAAAATTACAATGGAATTTCTCACAAACGATCTCACAGGAGCGCATGTTTATCATACTGTAGTGATAAAGCCGTGAAAACTGCATGGAAATAGTTTTCTACCCTTGTGTTTCAAAAGAAAATTCCCTGCAAGTACAGTGATTTTGAGCATATCACTTAATTAAATAATCTTAGCAGTATGTTTGAGAATAATTGCTGAAATTAAAGTTCAATTTGCTATCATGCCAACACTTCAAATTTTATTTCTCGTCCTCATTACTCTATCGTATTCAACATAATTTACTTCATATAATGTTATCCCTAAAATCGTTCAATCTGTCGTACTTTAATTCCAGTAAATATTTTATCAGCAATGGATTCGTAATTGTATACTGATGAAATCCTACAAATATACCGAACAAGAAAGAAACCAAATGAAATATAGCCGAATCACTTTTCAGAGGAATTTCTATCATTAATTATTTTATATCCATAACTACCTTTAGTAAGCTCTGTTTCCCAAAGTTTGTACTATTTAGGGTTATAACTTTCTGTGTTTTTTTTCAAAATCAAAGTCCTGCATCATAAATGGATGAATTTTTCAGTAACATTAAAGAAACCAAACTCCATTTTCAACAGTGTTGAAAAAGTCCCCTCAAACAAAAGGTATCAAATGCACAAAAAGCATCAATATGAGAATTACAGCCAAGTTACTTTTAGCGAAGATTAATGTCGCAGCATCATGGCATAATTTATAAAGAGTTATTCCTAATGGTCGATGGCTATACAGTCCATTCTTGTCCAGATAACGGAGGGATAAAGTAGTGAATTCATAAAAATTACAGGCGGAATCTATATAATATATTATCCGTGGGAATGTTTCCAAGCAAGCCTAACATGAAAAACAAGAATCTGAATTGACGTTCTTTATCCATTAATATAATAAAAATGATTATTTTAATATAGTCAATGTAGAAGTTTGCTTTTCTTCATCGGATAGAATACTGTAGATTCAGACTTCGATATGCCACCGTTTCCCAATACCTATTACGTTTTTGTCACTTCAGCTTCAACAAATATCATACTATATAAGTTAAAAGGGGTTGTTTGTTGCCAGAGAAACATTGTTAATAATACTCGTTGTACAGTTGCGAGCATAATTAATGGACAAAAATAAAAAATTCCATATCTCAAAAAACTGTGAAAAGTTCAACGCTGATATTTTAACACAAAAGAGGTATTGGGATACCTAATAATATGCTAAGAATTTATTACGATCCGAGGCATAAGAAAAAAGTTATGTATATTTAACTTATATTTATGAATTTAGTGTGAGCAGAATTAACGGTCACTTGACAAAAAACGCAACAAAATAACAAATTTAACAAAAACCTTCATCTATAATCAATATTTTGTGAACGATCCTTTATGTTTGATGGATGACTTCAACACATCTTCGAGGGCATGATTCAATTAAATTGCGGCATCGTTCAATATCAATCCTGCCCCATTCCTCTTGAAGCTTTGTCCACAAATCCTCAGTGTTTGTTGAATTTCGAGCCATGACTCTCTCACCCAAGACTTTCCACAGGTTCTCTATGGGGTTGAGGTCAGGACTTTGAGCAGGCCAGTCAAGAGTCTCCACTCCTTCCTCATCAAGAAACCTCAACACACTTTTGGCTGTGTGGCAGGGTGCGTTG
>LQNS02278156.1:4461538-4489887 GCA_001587735.2 Parhyale hawaiensis
TAAGCCATGCCTTGATCCATCGTAAATAGTCACCCTGGATACCATGGACTTCCAATTTTTTCATTAGCTGGTGATGGGGGACTTTATCAAAAGCTTTTTGGAAGTCTAGATACACAAGCTCTACACCCTTTTCTTCATCTTTAATATCTGTAACTTTTGAGAAAAAGTCCAATAGGTTTGTTAAGCAGCTTCTTCCATGTCGGAAGCCATGCTGAGTGTCGGCTATGAGATGGTGCATCCTCAGGTGATCAGTGATGCGCTTTTTCAATAGGCGTTCGATTGTTTTGCTGACCACCGATGTAAGACTGATTGGTCGATAGTTGCTGGGCTTTTCTTGTCCCCCTTCTTGTGTATCGGTATCACATTAGCTAGTTTCCAATCCTGCAGAACTTCTCCTGTTCTTAGAGAGCGATTAAATATTTCGAGCAGCGGCTTCACGATGACTGGAGCCATTTCTCGTATTACACGGGGAGTAAGAGACTGTGGCTTTGTCTCTTAGGTCATTAGGTCAATTTTTTCCGTACTCTTTACTTTAAGCGTTGGAAGCATTAATGCCGAAATAAATTTAAATACCTTTAACTGAGGTTGAGACGTAGCCGGATGGGTCAGTGTTGTCCTCAAGGTCTTGGCTGGTGATGGGGGTGGAGGCCGCGAGGTGACACAAGACCCGGCCGCCCTCCATCCGCTCCACCGTCACCGCCCCACAGGCTTGTGCCGCGCACACCCGGCGACACTCGCCTGAAATTAAAAGCAAATCAAGTTTCCATGGACAGGAAGGCAGCACTTAAAGCGAACTGTTGATTCTTGTCTGCTTTGGTGACCACAATACACTAAATATCTCATAACTTGTGACCAATGCATTACCAATTCCAAGGACGATTCACAACAACGTTGCTTCGTATCTCTTCAAATTGCATATATCACTTTACTGGTAAGCAAAATAATAAGCCTTGGTGGCCAAGATATCTCTAATTCTTTGGACTGTTCGCGAAGGACTTGTGAGAAAGTGTCTCTCCTGACATATATCTTTGACGTAGATGAATGCTTTGTTTAGTCAATGCTGGACTCTGTCGAAATGCCCCAAAACACGTCCTGATTGTTAGTCGAGATTTACTGTACGTCGCAGTAAAAATAACTAAGACGATCTTTCTATTTACGCGGTATCGTCTCAAAAGATTTCCCTTTACTGAGAGAAGGAACAAGATTCAGTGCACATTTTTACACAGTTTTCATGTTCGTTTGCCTTCACGAGATCCCTGTGCAAACATCAAAACGAATGCAAATTCGTAACAGGAAACCTCTGAGACTTCAAGAAAAGCATTAGTGTCTGCAGCGAACAAACGGAAGTCACACTAAGTTGAGCTGTTTATGAAATTTTATTCGATTGCTCTTTTCAACAATATCATCTTACGAATCATCAGCTTCAGTGGGTGACGTGAGAGTAGATTAGATAGCTGGCCGTGGATAAACCAAGAAGTTGCTGCAACGGGTCTAGTAATATCACCAACGAGTAACAGTAGCATAGCGTGATTTTAACAGAATGTAAGTCCTGGACCATGATCAATGTTAATAATTCATAAAGATAATTTAGAATATCTTCTGAGTTTTAGTTTTATTGCCTAAAAATATTAGACAAGATGTGCAAGCTTCATTAGTCAATACCCATGTTAAAGAGAATGGACACCAAAGTTAATAATTGTAGCCACACATTCACTTAACTTCTTCTTACGAATTTGTTTTCGAAGAACATATTCCTGCTTAAACTTGTACAACTTTGCTTAAAGCGATCGTTCGTAATTAGTTCTGTCTTGTACCGCAGCCTGTGGGACATATATATGTACTCGCTGTCGACTCGCATGTATTGCTTCAAGGAAAGTTATGGAGAGACTACATGTTACAACTTGCCCTCCGACTCCTATGTCTTTCCTTTCTTCAAAATATGTAGTAAAATATTTATATCAGTTCGAGTATAAGCTAGTGGAAACCCTCTAGTATTTAAACGTCTTCCAGCTATTTTTTCCTAGTAAGGCGAGCCCTTTCTGCCAAATGAAAAACTTCTCTCCTTAAAAAAGACAACACGTTCAGCGGCTCCAGCGACTGTCAAAGCCGAGTGAATATGCCGATGGCACCTTGAGTTAAAGCGGAAATTTGTACTAGCTCTTCACAGCATAAGCGGACTCTTATGCTGGGAACACATATGCATTTCTACTCCCAACTGGTTTGTTGGTTGTGCAACTCGCGTGCCATTTTGAAACAAAGTCGGTGGCCTAGATACCGCGCCATAAATTACGTCCGAGATTCCCATCTTTGCATCAAATTGTCGGTGTAGATGCCTAGTGTGTCCCCAGCAGTAGTTAGTTTTCGGTGGAAGTCTGATCAACTCCTGAGCATAATTTAGTAATAATCCGTTAAGCATCTCACAAGCCCCCCCCCCCCTTCTCCCGCCCTACAGTCGATCCCTCCTTTACAAGATTTTAATTTATCGAGAGCGTTTACCGCACTTGTAACTATAGGGGCAGAATGTTTGGGTGTCAACCCCACTCCCGCTAGTAAGAGAGATCGAACCTCTCTGCCAGACAGTTGAATTCTTGCCTTGCTTGACTTGTTGAGTCGGCATTTCTGGCGTTCAGTAGCTACTGCCGTGGTATTAATCTTAACCAGAAATAGAGATGGTCGGGGAGATATCGCATGCGCATTCAGAACCTGTATGTGTAGCGTTGACAATTTATGATTGACTACAGCCGTGTATTTCTCTGGAGCTAAATGCACGAACCAGTGCATGCGGATTTCGCATAAGGAGTGTGTGGTCGACCTGACTTTACCTTCATCAAGAGGAAATGTTGATATTAAACAGGTATTTTTGATGTGCGGTAACACCTTGAAACCGTTATAAAAGAGTACTTCGTAAGTACCGTACAAACAAATCAAGTTTTAGTTACCTTACAGCTGAGTTGAATCAAATAAAGTTTTGGCTGAAGTGTCTCCCGTTCTCTGTGAATAATTTTGCCCATGATGGAAGCTCCGAGCACATGTAATATATTTTGTGAAATATTACTCCTTCTCTCTGCGTAATAATAACTCAAGTTCTCATATTTCACCTTATATTTCCTTAGGTTACGAAACATTTTCTTTTGCTAGCTAAGGTTAGGTTAATTTTGTTGAGTTTAAAGTATAAATTAAAAAATAAAAACCACTTACGTATCTTCTCGTTGTTAGAGCCTCTGTTAGCAAAGATAAATCAAGGCTGTATAGGCGACAGTGAAGTGTCTAAATTATTTCCAGATTGTAGTGGCGTGAGATTATGCTATGCAACAGGCTGGCGTAGCAAAACTTCACGCCCCTACAATCAGACTAGATCTTAGACGGACTATAGTCAAACCAGCGTAATTCCGGGGACACATATGCATTTCTACGCCCAACTAGTTGCTATAACGAGCAGCACGCGGGCCGTTTCAAGATATATTTAAATTGGTAGCATTGATACCGTGGCATAAAGGACATCAGAGTCTCGCATCCTTGCATCAAGGTGTCTGCGTAAATGCCTCGTGTGGCCCCAGCGTAAGGAGTCCGATGGGCGTGGCTAAGAACGCAAAGCAACTTTGCCAAATCTCACTTAAGCGCGTGGTATAACTTGTTTCAATCAATAAAATTATTTTTATATTGGAATACACAAAGTGCATTCATCAATAGATTAGATTTGGCACTGCTGCGTCCAATTCAGCCCCGCCCCTAAAGGACTGCTTACGCTGGTTTGACTATAGATGCTTTAACGTCTTTAGCCAAAAGGAGCTTCGGTACCATTCATACACTACTCCACTCTGTTGACGCGCTCGCCATATACGGCATGTCAACGCAGGTTGTTCAGCAGTAGTGCACTTTGGTAGGCGTTATATGCAAATTTTTATTCTTCTTTTCGTAGCCTGTCCGGCCCAACTTCTGAAACAGTGGCGGATGTGGAGTACCAAATTTCTCTTACCTTCCTTCCACACCTTCACACTTTCACTGATTAGGCTTTGCGGCAAACGCTTGTACGGTACAAACGTGAAGAGCAAATCGGCTGCCCCGGCAGATCTCCAGCTGACAGACACCATCATCATCACCACCACAAGGACTGTGCGCATCCTTACCGACGTCATGTCGGTTAAGTTTGTTGGAACTAAATATACGGTTGATTTGAAGCTTTCCTGTATCAAACTATCTCAAGAGAAACGTCTACCATGTGGATAATTCTGTAAAGGTGATAATTCACGTTAGGCTTGAAACTGTCACATTGCAAACTATCTGAAATTAAAGAAAGAATAGTGAAAATTCAGGTCGGGTGCTTTGTGACTATTATAAAAAAATATTAAACTGCCAGAATATTTAAACATCGTTGGACTTTCACGATTGCCGTACATTAATCTGGTGACAATCAGGGAATAATAATAGCGGGAAGAACAGATATCAGATCATCAAAAAATCGTGACGTCGTAGCCCGAGTGGCGCTTAAGCCTGTGACAGCACAGCGGGTCCGTGCGCTTCAACTTAAAAGTAGACGCAGGGCTTTTTTCACACGTATGACTGATTTGTAACCATATATTGATGGTAAAAATGCAGCGTAAGCAACAGTATACGGCCATAAATCAATAATTTCAATTATCTAAACTTTTTACAGGCATTTTTCAGAAATTATCTATAATTTAGAGTCCTCACGAACAAGATACAAATAAGAAAAAAGCGACGAATTTGGGAAGCAAAGTTACTGACTATATAAGTTCATCAGTTTATAAACCACAGTAGAGAGCAAAGCACCGAGATGTGTGTTTTTCAGGGTAACCTACCCTCGCGGCTCCTCTCGAGCTCCGGTTTATAACGGCCAATGCACTACCGGTGTAGCGGGGATCTGGGGCGGGTGCAAACCCCCGAAAGTGGGCGGAGCCCTGGGAAACTGGAAGGGGCGGCGCGGTGACCCGGCGGCGCGAGGGGAACCTACCCTCAAAAACACGTATCTCGGTGCTTTACTCTCTACTAACCACTCGTTGGAAAGCTTTGTAGCGTCAGTGTCAACACTACTTTGTGTACGCCACACAAAGTTATTAAAATATGTTTACCGTCAATTTGAGTTTCCGCTGCAAGTGTCACTAGGCGAGTTATTGATTCCTCTTCAGCTTTGATGTGAACTTAAACTTAGGAAACAGTGCAGTTTTCTGCTAGTTTTAGGGTACACTAACGCATTCTGACGAGTGGAGGAGCTAACACGTTGAGATGAATGACTTGTGAAATCGCCTTTTCAGAATGTGTTTTCTGCTATTCTCTCAAGTCAAGTTATCAAGCCAGAGGTTTGCTTCGGCGGCACGGCACTCTTATCTGCAATATATGACGGGCCTAAATACAATACCTGCAATACAGACTTATACTGAACTCTAACTCAAGCGCTTAGGTTGAGCAGAAAAGACAACAATTTCACTTATAAAATGCTTGGTTGCTGACCCCCGATGGTTTTTTTTCTTCTTCTTCTTTTTTTTTTCCTAAGTTTGTCTTTTCCCCCCGTTATTGTTACTCCCTGGGTGTCAATAGTACTGGGAGAAAAATAAAATAACGGCCATGTGTGCAAATATCTATTGAAATGAGTTAATTTTTTCACTGGTTTCTGTGCGTACTTGTACCTATGTAATGCTATTCCTATGGGCAAGGGAATATTGAGTCCATAGTCTTGTCTTTCCTCTAGTAATAACAATATCTTGATACGTATCATATGCGATAATCAAAAAGGCGAAGGGCTAACTTAACAAGCCTAAAATTCACATACATCTGTATTAATAGCAACTCATTTATTTCTCCTCGAGGGGAGGTTTTGATAGCCTAATACTATTATGTTTGATTAATTTAATACTGTTACCTCTGATATAAAATAAATGTGGCGGTACAAACCATTGAGTAAAACCTACAGTGCACAGCAAAACGATCGACACAATCGTTCAATAAAGAAAGAAAATGAGTACTTTACTTAAACACAAAGTTACTGTAATTCTAGAAACTTGTAGATTTCACGCAGTTGTAGAATAAAGCTCTTCTAATAGTTTTTTAAATGAGAATAGTAGATGTAAATTCGTTGCATATGTTTATTACCAAAGCAAGCTAAATAAAAAGCTTTAATAAATCAAAGAAGGATAACATTTTTCACTACTCCATTACTACATTCAGCTAATTTTCCAATGATAATGTTTAACTCAAACCAATATTCATGATTTCACATTTTCATTCGAGGTGAAACATACACAGTAATTATGATCTTACAATTTCTTAAGCTCTCCCATTATTTAACGGTTGATGCACCAACATATAAATAATTCAATTAATTTAAACCTGCCAAGTAACATTCAAGGGACAGCGTACAGAGTACGCGAATACAAATGCCTTGTCTGCACCGCACGCCGGGCCTTCAACAAATGTCTTCGTATGCCCTCTGCACCAAGCCCAGCTCGTCTGCACCTTAGCAACCGGTCGAAATGTACATGGATCTCTAAGCAACAAAAATCTATCCCCAGCAACGCTACCATTCCAATGCCCTGATTTTTGGGAGGCGGACGAAGTGTTAGTGCCCCATTTCCCTGGAGACGAACTGACCTGTTGCCATTTCGGTTATTTTAGTGGAAATTGCCTTGAAGAAGCAATGCAGCCTAACCAGTGTAAAAAATGTTTGGTTGGGTATTGCCTTCCTAGCGAAAAGAAAACTGCCCCCAAATTACATAATAATAGAAAGAAACATCCCCTGCCGAGCCAAAATGGAATTATTGTGATTGCGACATCATACTTATACTTGTATGATGATAAGGACTTCCAATGGGATTATGAATATTGGCTCACAGAAAAGTCAGTCACTGCAAAGCTGGTCATGAATATATGAGTAGTCAACATTGTAGAATGTTGCATGTAATTAAAGAGCGGTCATAGCATTTACAAAATATACAGCTCGGGATTCCTTAACATAATCACAAGGAAGAGCAATAAAGAAAAAGTGAGACTGCTTTTACACATCAGAAGATGGTAGGAAAAGTAAAAAAATAGATCAGGGAAAAGTTGGTCATAGCAAAAATATCATCCTGGTGCAAAATCCAGTCTAACCCATCCTAACCTATAACCTAAAGTAACCTAATCTAACCCATCCTAACCTATAACCTAAAGTAACCTAATCTAACCCATCCTAACCTATAACCTAAAGTAACCTAATCTAACCCATCCTAACCTATAACCTAAAGTAACCTAACCTAACCTAGCCCATCCTAACCTATAACCTAAAGTAAGATAACCTAACCTAGCCCATCCTAACCTACTGTATAACCTAAAGTAACCTAACCTAACCCATCCTAACCTATAGCCTAAAGTAACCTAGCCAATCCTAACCTATAACCTAAAGTAACCTAACAAAACCTTTACAGTAATTTTATCTTCACCGTTACAATGGCACGTTTCCGCACGAACTGCTTTTGAAGCTTATGAATTCAAATGCATCAACAATTGCAACAATAAGTTGCAAAAAAAAATAAGAAAACAAAGAAAAATGTTAGAATTTTCTAGATTTTACTGTGTTCAGCGACACATCTTGAATTTTGGCTCCAAGTGGCATCTATTTATATGAGAACATTGCGGTAAAAAGGTTGCTTATATAGTAATTATTTAGAATCTATGGAAGTTTAGGATGCTGCACTGCCATGAACATGGTTTTGCTAAACTTTATTATACCTTCTATATGAGTTTCATCAGCCCAAATGTTCTCACAGTGCTTCTGCTGGTAGTGAAGTTCATTTTCGTGCCAGTTGAGATTTGAGTTGCTTGTAAATTTGAATTTTTCATTTAGCTAGCTTTAAAGCACTTGACCCTTTGGTTTAGAGTTCGTAGTTACTTGTGAAACATTCCCAATTTGGGAAAAAATTTAAGGTGGCTTAAATAACATATTCATTGAGGCCAAACACACTTAGTATTACATTGCATAAGCACATGTATGATTTTTTTTAATAAAACATAATCCCAAAATTCACCATTTGCAGACTTAGACTTGTGGTGCGTGTCGATTGTCGATAACATCACTTCTACTGTAATCGATTATGCCTCCACTCGCGTTCTCTCCCAAACCTCCAAGCTCATTCCATAACTGTAAATGCATTATTACTGCATTAGTCTGATTATACGTGCTGCTAGCAGCAAAATAAAAGACATTCAGAAAAATATTTTGGGGCCCCTGCTGAATATTTGAGTATGATTTTGTTCCAGAGAACTCGAGTGGTGGTATAATCGATGACAGCAGAAGTGATATTATCGATAATCGATAGGTCTGTACTCGTTACTTCAGGAACTGAGCTTGAATGAATTTAGAATAATACATCTGTATTTATAATAATTTGTGTGATTGGTTTCAATAACAAATTTTTTTACTCCATATTCAAACTTTCCTGAGATTGGTATTTTATCCAACTAATTACTGACTCTAAAAAAGGGACCATGTACTTAAAATACAAGTAGCTCGATGGGAATATTAAATTCATCCTACCATGAGTTAAATTACCTGTGAAGGTAAAAAGATGTGAGAATTTGATAATAAATAATCTCTGTTTCGTCAGAATGAATAGACTAGCAACATAAAAGATAAAAGAATACTTCTCTATAGTAAAGAACAGACTGGTGATTCCAGTACGGTACCCCCATACAGGAAAATTTCCCTTTCGTATTATGCAAACGATGACACCCATCGATGGTATTCTTTCTTGTTGCTGCAGAATTGCTTATTTTTTGTATCAGAAATCGTAATCGTCAAAGTAGTGATGTCGCACCGGCATTAGCTCAGGTTTACATGAACTGGAGTCATGTAATTCACCTTACATTTTTATTTCGGCTTAATAGCTGATACTTAATAATTATTATGAGGAACTGTTTTGGTTAGAATTTAACAAATTTCCTAATAAATTTTTAGTTTTCAATTTTATCTCTCTTTCTGTCTAGACTTTTTCGGTTTATCCAGCTATCGACCACGGTGATCACGATAGTGATTTTCATTACTAATTAAAGGGGTGTCGCACCAACGGTTTTGTTCTTTCGCATCCAGCACTAGCACAGATACCTTGGTGAATTTGTTCTCTCTACAGAAGGATAAAAAGAAACACCTACGTGTCCAAAATTCCTAATCAAAACAATGCATTCGGGTTAGCAAAAATCCATAATCAGAGCACTAAAACTACACGGAGAAAGGGGCCGTCACAGAAGCAGCACGTTTTCGCGTGTATCGAGATCCCCAGGATTGGATATATTAACCTGCTTTCATATTGTACAGCACACAAAAGAATGTATTTTCCCTCGGTACACCCAGAAGCGTGCTGGTTTCGGTACAGCCATTTCTCCAGTGCACAATAGATTACTTTAAAAGTGTTCGTGACCAGGGAGGGTCGCTGGTAGCTTAGCTGCAACTATGTTTGTTGTCATGACAAACATTAAATATGTATCAAATTATGGACAGCTTCACCCAGGCTGAACTTCCTTGCATCCATAGTCAGCCTGAGCTTCCCAGTCGACTCATATTCTTCAGTAATGTAATGGTGCAGTTCATTAAATTTCACTACAAATGAACACTAAAAATATGGTACAAGTTAATTTAGTTCTAACTTTCAGGGTAACGTGCATCTCTGCGTTGTTAAAGTTTCGAAGCTATAAGCAAACAAGAGTGTCGATACCTAATTAACATCATAGATTTTTATTCAAAGAGTCTATCTATGAGCGAAATTTATTGCGCTGTTAAAACCTACGATATTGTAAATAGTCTAATCGTTAGCTTCTCAATGGATCACGATTTTAATCTTGGGCTTTAGTTAGCGATTAAATTATTTGCACACACTCTACTTTTCGGTATTTTCTTGAATAACTTAAAAACTATTGTTTTTACAAACCTAAGGTTTTCACAGGGTAAAAAGTATATAATAGTAAAAATAAAACACAACTATCGGAATCAAATGATAATTTCAAGATTTTTAACAAACGAAACTTACAAAAGATGTCTAAAGAAATTAATCGTACGATTAAAAAATTATAGCATAATTACAATATTAATTATTAATGGAATAACCTTTCACCTTGATAACGTTGAGCAGTTTATCCTATAGCTTATGGCGAGATATATATATACATATATATATATATATTTATACTAAGAGAGTTTTCAAAAGTCTTCAAAAGTCAGTATATAATTATACTGTATACAGTGTTGTTGCAGGTGGGATAGTGCTCCATTCTTTAATGGCAACCCTATTCAATTCTTGGAGGTTCTTCGGACCTCCATTTTCTCCATTTTTAATTTTCACTTTCAAGCTCGTCAAAGTTTTTGATGGGGTTCAGGTTAGGACTCATCGACTGGTATGGTAGCTATGATAACTTATTTTCCTGAAGCCGTCATAGACTTGGACTTGAGCTTCGGATTATGGACGTGTGAAAAGACCCACCGTCTTCCAAGAGCCAAACTCTGAACCGTTGTCTTGAGGTTTTGTCCAAAATTGCTAAAAAGTCACCAGATTTCATCATCCCTTGAATTGCAACTAATTTTCCAGTACCACCTGAAGATAAACAACCCCAAAAATCCTTTATCCACCTCAAGGTTTAACTGTTGGTACAGAGTTCTTTGGCTGGAAAGCCTCACCTTTCTTACACTAAACCGTCTTCACGTCATTGTGTCCAAAAATCTTTATTTTTAGTTTTTCATTCCGTAATACTTGGTGTCAAAAGCCTTTCTCTTTATCCAAGTGAGCTTTGCGAAGTTCAGGTGAGCAGAAACATGGCATGGATTGAGAAGTGAGTTCGCTGAGGTCGGTAACCTTGCAAGCCATCCTTGTTCATACTTACACTGGTTTCCTCAGTATCGAGCTCTCGGCAGTGTTATCTAGCACCACTCGTGGATTAATATCGACCTCACGGCACAATTTCCGCCCAGTTCTTACAGATAGTTTTTGTTTCCGGTACGTCCAGGCAATGTCTCTACAGTACCAAACTTAGCAGAAATCTGCATAACAGAGTAGATTTTGGGATATCCAGGCGTTTAAGGGATTTAAAGATGTCGCCATGACTATCTCCGTGCTTTGTGCAATTCATTACTTCTGCCTCAAGTTCACATTGAGCTCTTATGTCTTTCCCATCGTGGCGCTTCCATGTCAATGACAAGGCACTACTCTTCTTGCACCACTATAGCCTCAGTAGAAGTTTTAGAATGATGTTAAGTCTGCAATATTCTAGCTCGCTTTATGTACTCAAGATATCAAATAAAACACGTATTGTGGTCTATTCCTCTCAATTTAATGCAAGTTTCCCAACTCTATAAATAATGATGCTGCATACTGAAATTTTACCAACTTACTTGTTAAGGTAGTACTACAAACCCAATGCATGGCTCGATCTGGAAATTGCATTTAATATTCCCTGTTATGTAATTTTACCGTGCGAAGCGTTTAGGCTTGCATAAACAATAACATTCAAGTTATTGAAGATTATCTTGAAAAGCAGGAGGTGTAAGAATAATTTCATCGCTAACAGTATATGAGAGAATTCTGATCTACAAGCATAATTCTTAAAAAGCTGGGAAGGACATACCAGCACCCGTAAGGTGGACACTTCAGTTTGTAACCATTGTGGTGGTGTAGACTGCACATGTGCAATTTTCAAAATAGCCGCTAAATGTTTGCAAGGTGATTTGGTCAGACATCGTTGTAAGTCAGGGAAGTATGAATTCCCTCTCACGTAAAATTCAGTTATTTGAAGACTCTTGCTACGGGTGTTCAAATGCTATGCAGAGTAGATGACTATTTTTATGCACCCGAGCTGTTCTTCGTCAGCGTGTTGGAATCTGTATCATTGTTTGCCGTTACCGTGGGAATTCCGCCACAATAGTGCGATCTCTGAGCAATAGCTGGCTTGATAACAGAAGATTGCCCTGCTGCGAGTGAAGAAATTGACCGATGAGATTTCTTTTATTATATTGCTATGGCATATAGGAAAGGAAAAAAATGATAGGCTATTGATCAGCATCCACGGGTCTCGAAATAGTGAGAGAAATTGAATACGCCGACAAAAAATTGGAATGCGTAAGATTAGAAAGGGCTAAATTACCTGTAAACTCTGTGAAACAGAGCTTAGAAAAGGTGCGCAAATACATTGGAGTACAATGCAAGAAGTACCGTCATGTTTCTGTCTTTACCAAGACGCCAGTGCGAATTCTTTGCTGACAGAATAAATTCCTGATTATTGATAGTGGTGAATTAAAAATACTAGGAAATGTTAGGTGAGATGTAAGGTAGCCAGACTGCGTGACGAAAGACAAGAGTAAGCGACGGCCATAAACCCAGACAGTTTGGGTTAAGTTAGAAGCACTACCTCAGGTTAAAGTATGGTAAGTGAAAATATTTACAAACCGTAGAATATCCACGGATCCCATTGAGGACAAATACCTTAATAGGAGGACAACTATCCCCATATGAAGTTAACTACCCCTGAAGGACAACTACCCCCAGGAGAACAACTACGCACTGGGAGGGCAACTACCGATTTGCACTAATAAACACATTAACATTTGATGTTCAACTAATTATTTTAAAAATTCAATAACAAGCGCACCTGTACCAATAAATTTTCCAAACACTTAAAGTAAAGTTAGTAAACCGTGAATTTTTCATGGGTCCAGCTAGTAATAATTATTATTATTACCTCCGCCAACAAGGTTATGTTTTTGATCAGTTTATCTGTCTCTTTGTCTGTCACAAAGATGAAAAATTAAAAATTTATGGACGGATCTCTATTAAATTCACAGGAATTGTCAGGCATGTTAGGAGAAAAAGATAATTAACTTTTTCTGCAAATCCGTCCAATGTTTGTTTGTTTGTCTGCCTCTTTTCTCCTTAACATCACAACTCAAAAAGGTATAGGCCTATCGTTATGAAATTCACAGGAGTTGTTAGGGTTTTTACTAGAACTAATAAATGATAAAATCGCTTGTGCTAATCTGTTTCTCTGCTTTTAATTTTTCTTTATGTTCGTTTCTATCTTTGTCACTGACATAGCTTCGGAGTTATGAACAGATATTCATGAAGTGTAGAGGAACTGTTTGAAATGTAAAAAAAAACACACACAGATGAGCAGCTTTTGGTGATGATCGGTTTGTCTGCTTATATGTTTGACTAATGCTTGTCAAAGTGTTTGTCAGAAGCCCAACTCGAAAAGTTAGTAACGGATCTTTATGAAATTCTTACACATTATTTAAAATAATAAAGGGGATAAATGGTCATATATGTCTGATGATCAGTTTGTTCGCTTGTATGTTTGACCAATGTTAGTAAAACTGTTTGTCAGAACATCAATCAAAAAGTTACCGACTGATCTTCAAAAAATAACAGAAGCTGTTATTACTGTCAAGAAGCAGAAATGACAAAATTTTGGTATTCATGAAAGTTAATCGTAGTATCAGGATCAATTTGAATATTTCCTTAATATTTCCTGCCTTGACGGAGGTATGCGCTCTCAGAGTGCTCTAGTTAGTTATTATTAGTATCTCTATTGTTATCACTTCTATTATCATCCTTTTTGTAAATTTTATTCATAATTTCAAGTCTCTAGCATAAGATTTTTTTCTTGGGCCCTGATTTGATTATCCCCCCCGTAGCTCAGTGCCAAAGCTTCTGACAAGCGTATTTCTGAAAGAGACAGCGAGAACTTGAACCTAAGCCAAAGAAGAAAGTGTCTTGAGGTGCAGGAATGTGTAGCGTCAGCAATTCTTTAACCCGTAGTCACTAAGGACCGCACTGGCCTTAGGATCAAGGGGGAGGCAGTTGTCTATCGGGTAATCCGTCACTATGACGCCATAGCCCGGACAATCTGTGGTCGACTGCAGCTGCACAATCTGTGGTCGACTGGAGCCTTACGTATACTCTACTGGGTCCAAGTGGGAGTTAATCTGCAGCACGAATCAGTGCATGTGGGTTTCCTAGTTGCTGTGTACGGTCAAGGCGACTTTAGCTTCAAGAAAGATATTTACCACTGAAATTAACGTGATTTGCAATTTCTGTAATTAATGTGCAGCATACAAGATGATAGTTTAACCTTCTCTCTCGTGAATTATTCTACCTGATAATGCATCTAATAGGAATAGCACCGTTTCAAATGTTAAACACAGACCACACTATAAAAGGAAGGGTTAACTGTCATAAAAATCCTGTGCACGTCGTACATCCCGTTGCTCACGGGAACATATAAATAGCGGGACCGTCTATTGACCTGCAGCACTTTGGTCCTAAACCTCATCTGTTCAAGAACCTTGCTTAACGCTGTGTATATAATAGCTTATGAGCCGCACCCTAGAGCTTGCCATTATTCTGCATCTCGAACTCTATCGAAGTACTACTTGTATCGCCAGCTTGGAATATATTACTTTGATGATTGCCAATCCTTTCATTACCTACATCGAGTCAGCACTAGTATATCCAGAAATTCGAAGGAACCTGCGTTGACTGAGATAACTTGATATATTATATAGCTCTACCGAACTGATACATACCCGTAGTCGAGGGCACAGCGTAGCAGATTTTCGTATACGAGTCTTCTGGATACACCAGCTACAAGCGTTGATAAGTGCTACAGCGTACGCTGACGCACGCACGTAAAGTTACGCTACCAGATCCGCATAGTTCCGCGTAGCAGCACGACCAAGCGTGCATATTCCCAACAGACAAGAGACTTATTTCAGTCTTCGATAAACTAAGTGTCATGAAATACTATTGTCAACAGAGTTTGCCAGGGAATATTCACTGTGTAATTTGTAATGTAATAAACTGTCTTTTACCCACACTGTATGACCTGCTACTGTCAAATGTAATATCGTTTCTGTAATGAGCTTAGTAATGTGGGCCTCACCTTGGTGACGAACCAAGATGTGTATTGCTATCCAAGCAACGGAAATCGAATGCCATTAACGCTACAAGCTAAGTGCCAACTTCTTGTCAAACTTCCACAGTAAAAAGAACCCAAATTGCTACAGGCGAGAATATATCCACGGACGTGAGACATAAGCTAATACAATGGCAGTCAATGGTACACGCGTACGTAAATAAATGAAGACGTTATTTGATTGGAGTGTAAGGTAAGCCCAACAGGCTGGACTTGTCTGGAACTTCAGACAGCTGCTCCCGCTCCAACAAGTTCAATCAAATTGCAAAAATCAACTTTTATTCAATTACCCTTCGGAACGTCCGAAAAAACAATTTTGTTCCGTTACAAGAAGTCTTCTGTCGTCCCAACCGTAGTTGAGATGTTGTTATTGTTTGAAATTTCATTCAGAGTGGTGAAACCAACTCTCTGGCCTAGTTTTTTTAACGAGTCAGTTTAGGTCGTTCCAATCGAAAGCGTTTGATTGCGATTTCATCGTTTGTGGCAATCAGCAGCGCCATCAGCTTTTGAAGAAAATTCTTCTCCTCTATTTGATGCTTGAGTAAAATGTAGCGCATTTAATGGTATATCCATTGCTCCTTCGATTGTGTTGATCCAAGTCAATCTAACGCGTAAGAAACCTCAGATATGAGCCTTGGGTTCTCTCCACTGAATAGAATTTGAAGATTTACCCTTCAAATTTACCCGAAGATTTTTTTTTTAATATCTATAAAGACTAGGGCTGTAATGAAACTCCTTTTAAGTTCAAGCTTTTGATTCTGTCATGAATCATCATTAGGAAAGAAAAGGATTTTTTTTAATTAACACCTGCAACACCATTCAAGGCGGAGATGCAAACGCTTTTGTTTGAAGTTGCGAACCAGTAGCCGTGGCGTAGGCCGACACAAGGGGGAACAACTCGAACGAGCCCTATGCTCCAAAGGGAGCTGTGGTCTGTCTGGTTATGATGAACTGGCACGAACTTCTGTGCTGCCGGCAGTTGGACATATTCATAATAAGGCGAAAGCGTAGGCATTTTCGTCAGACTATAGTCTTCTACTGTAGTTACTGTATTGTTCGCCAAATGTGTCTCTCTGCCACATGTGTTACTGAAGTTTTAGGGCTGTAAACGCACCGTAGAAATGAACATCACACATCATTTGAAACAGCAATTTAAAAAAAAAAAACGGGGAAAACAGATTTTTCTCAATGTTTCTGTGTGTAGCGTTACATCCTAAAATTCCAATTTCAACAGGGATCTACAGGTATTTCAATGAGCACAGAACGATGATGAAGTTACTTCTAGTTTATATCCAATAATTGTAACCAATAAAGGCTGAACTGTAGCTCTCCCATAACTATGAGTTTCACTAGTTTTCATTTTAGTTTCGGTACCAGTTTCACCAGTTCAAATTTTCCTACATTGCTCCTTCATGCGGTGAGCTTCGTCCTTGCATCAATCAGTTGGGATTCGAGTTACGCTAGAGTTTAAAGTTTTCATTCAGTTAGATTTTAAGCACGAGGCCCTTTGTTTCGGAGAGTTCGTATTTATTTGCAAGAAATTGCCAATTTGCAGAAACTTTCAGAGTTAAGTGAATATATTAATCATGATGTCAACCACACTAGTTATTAACATAAAAATAAGAACCAGAATTCTAGAAGATAAGGTCATATTTACTAAATTAATTAAATGATTTAGTAAAAATGATCTTATCTTCTATAATTCTGGTTCTTATACTTATTTTACGACTGTGTGGTAAAGCAGACTGTCAATTCTTTGAATACACTAAGTATTATATTTGAAATGCAGATGTAAGATCTTCGATTTCAGTAAAGCTCAGTCTTCGTTTTCACTTGATACAAACCTGTTGTGGGTGTCGATTGTCGATGTCACTTATGCTGTTATCGATTTGACCCCCCCCCCCTCCACACACACACACACACACCCTCCAGTTCTGCATCAAACCACCAAGCTCTGGGCATCAATGTAAGTACAGTACTGTATTAGTAAGATCATACGAACTGCTAGCAGTAAAATTCTAAGACGCTGCTGAATTTTCGGGTTACCGCTCCATAGTTTTGGGATTTGCGTTTTCCAAGCCGAAAAAAGGATGACGCAGAAGTACTGAAAAGCGACATTGTTAAATGTGCTCTCCTGACTCTAGTTCGAATTCCTTCCACAGGGCTGTAATAATTACTGTGAGCGGCTTAAATTAACCACATTGTTAACTTTCAACCGTAATTTTTCTTGCAGAACAATCACTTCACATTTTACCAAACGACAAAAATTTTGCGATGCGCTTTAATTTGTGAAGCATAATATATAAACTTACTTCTGTTGTGATACTGGTTCACTTACTACCAGTGCTGCCCCATATTTAACTGGTCAATTCAGTTTGCTTTAGAGGCCTCCAATATCATTACTGTAGTATGAATCTCTATCCCTTGTCACACTTAATTATTCGAACCATTCAGCAGAAAATGAGTTACTGTAAGCGAGAGCCATCAGTCTAGCTTTAAGGTAAAACTTGTCACGCTTAAGCATTGCAATATCGTCAATGAGTATTTTCGAATCGCTAACACACTTCAGGGCTACAACATAGATATTTTTGGAATCGGTAACACAGTTCAAGGGCTACTACATAGATATTTTCGGAATAGGTAACACACGTCAGAGACAACAAAATAAATATCACTGAGTCCCCTGCCTACAGAAAAGAGCGAAAGAGAGTGCCTTTCCAAATATCTCTCTCGCCCAAAGTAATTATATACTTTTACTGTATGTTAATACAATGATGAAGCTCAATAGCGAAAACTCATGAAANAAAATAAATATCACTGAGTCCCCTGCCTACAGAAAAGAGCGAAAGAGAGTGCCTTTCCAAATATCTCTCTCGCCCAAAGTAATTATATACTTTTACTGTATGTTAATACAATGATGAAGCTCAATAGCGAAAACTCATGAAACTATGTAAATATACCACAAAGAAATATACGTTTGGCTGCCTTAACGATGCTACTCCTTAACTCTACAAGGATTAGAGTCCTTCCTAAAGAGCATTTCTAATAACGCTATTACTTCCAGAAACATACATATTTACTTAGTCTTTATGGGGTCAATATTTGTAAGAAAACACGGTGGACCGAACTACTCCCAGCGATACATCAGTGTTATTATTATTATTATTAAAACTTCACGCCTGAGCTCCCACGGACAGGTATTACAACCCAAATGAAGCATTTGCAACACCGGGAAGCCCAAAATGCTGCTAAAGGAAATCCAGCAAAAAACCATTAACAGCCGACTTAAAAGCCTGCTGGCCAACACGACCAAAAGCCGATGCAGGCAACAAATTCCAAACTTTAGCCGACCAGGGCTCGAAGCACCGACAGAACTGATTAGTTCGACATATGACAGCCTCCGAAGTGAAAGAGTGCGCTCCGCACGCAGCACGAGTCTCTCTCCCAAAAACCTTGAGGGCAGGGAGAGAGGAATACTGAACTCTTTATTCTTCGAGAGAAAACATACGCGTTCGCATTTACCTTTCCAGTAGCGTAACAAAGAATTTTGGGCTTCAAGTCAACATTTTCGATCCATGAATCGAAAATGAAAGACCAAAATTCCGAGATTGCAATTGCGGTCAGAAATTTATTGATTTCACGCAGTCCTGCAATAAAGCTCTTCTAATAGTTTCTTCAATGAGAATAGTAGATGTAAATTCGTTGCATAAGTTTATTACCAAAGCAAGCCAAATGAATTGCTTTAATAAATCAAAGAAGAATAACATTTTTCACTACTCCATTGCTAACATTTTTCACTACTCCATTACTACATTCAGCTAATTTTTCCAATGATAATGTTTAGCTCAAATCAATATTCATGATTTCACATTTTCATTCGAGGTGAAACATACACAGTAATTATGATCTTACAATTTCTTAGGCTCTTCCATTGTTTAACGGTTGAAACACCAACTAATAAATAATTCAATTAATTTGAACCTGCCAAGTAATATTCAAGGAACAGCGTGCAGAGTACGCGAATACAAATGCCTTGTCTGCACCGTACGACGGGCCGTCAACAAATGCCTGCGTATGCCCTCTGCACCAAGCCAAGCTCTTCTGCACCTTAACAACCGGTCGAAATATTCATGGATCTCTAGGCAACAAAAATCGATCCCCAGCAACGCTACCATTCCAATGCCCTGATTTTTGGGAGGCGAACGAAGTGTTAGTGCCCCATTTCTCTGGAGACCATTTGACCTGTTGCCATTTCGGTTATTTTAGTGGAAATTACCTTGAAGAAGCAATGCAGCCTAACTAGTGTAAAAATGTATGATTGGGTATTGCCTTCCTAGCGAAAAGAGAACTGTCTCCGAAATTATATAATAACTAGTGGCCCGTGCCGTCATTATAAATGACGACAAAAAATAAACACTTCACCAAAACCGTCTTTTGGGCTTCCTCATTTTTCTTCTATCTAATACTGAAGAAAAAGATTCCAAGGTACCCAACTTTTTTTTCGCCTTTTGAAATCTGAATTTTCTCCTATCTTATTAGTTCTATTTTTCCCCTATCTAATAGTGAAGAAAAAGATTGCAATGTACCAACTTTTTTTTCGCCGAAGAAAAAGATTGCAAGGTACCCCACCTTTTTTTACATTTTGAAATCTGAATTTTCTCCGGTCTTATTCCCATAGAGCGTGACAGGAAAGATATAAATATAGTTATAAATAAATAAATAAAAACACGACGTGAATTATAGTACTGACAGAAAGAAACATCCCTGCCGAGCCAAAGTGGAATTATTGTGATTGCGACTTCATACATATACTTGTATGATGATAAGGACTTCCACTGGGATTATGAGTATTGGCTCACACTTTTCAGTCAGTGACGTACTCATATACTCAACAGTTGTAACATCTTACAACGTAAATTAATTCGTTTTGTAAATGTTATAAATGTCAAGCCCGAAGGAATTGTATTAGTGTTCTTTGTCGTTTTTTCTTTTTCACTCTGAGCTTTTACGCATCAGAAGATGGAAGGAAAACCAAAAAAAATACACAGATCAGGGAAAAGTTGGTCATAGCAAAAAATCATGCGGGTTCAAAATCCAGTCTAACCCATCCTAAATTATAACCAAAAGTAACCTATCCAAACCTAGCCCCGCCTAACTTCACTTAAGCCCAGCTAATATCCTATGCTAGCCTGACCTAACTTAACCCACGAATCAAACATATATCCAAGTCTCTTCCGTTTTTTTTATCTTCAACTACTATGCCCATGGGGACCTGAAGTGCCCACGGACTCCAAGTTCATTTCTTTAACAAAATAATGATTAAGCGCAGGAACAATTATGATCACGTAGGGAACAATTATGATCACGTAGGGAACAATTATGATCACGTAGGGNAGTCACTGCATGAGTATATGAGTTGTCAACATTGTAGAATGTTGCATTTAATTAAGCAAAACATTTACAATATTTACAGTTCGGGCTTCCTTAACATAATCACAAGAAACAGCAAAAAAGAAAAAGTGAGACAGCTTTTACACATCAGAAGATGGAAGGAAAAGCAAAAAAAAATACATAGATCAGGGAAAAGTTGGTCATAGCAAAAAATCATGCGGGTTCAAAATCCAGTCTAACCCATCCTAAATTATAACCAAAAGTAACCTAATCAAACCTAGCCCCGCCTAACTTCACTTAAGCCTAGCTAATCTCCTATGCTAGCCTGACCTAACTTAACCCATGAATCAAACAGAAATTCACAGCTAAGCTGAGCAAAAGTGCTGTAACCTAACAATTTCATATTACAAGAATATCAGTACTGCTAGTGACACAAATTTCAGTGCCATGGTTATTTAATGAGACCAGTTTGCCTGCAGCGAAAGGCTTTTCCGGGGCCAAATTTTCTGGAACCGATTGTCAGGTTGCTACTTGTAGTCTATACTCTATGTGTAGTATTTCCTAGGGAAAAAAATAAGCAATCATCTTTACGAACACTTTGTGTTATAATATGTAAGGGTAGCTTTTCTAAAAATAGCGAACACTGAAGTGCAATATCTTTTTCGACAGTATGCGGATGGAAACGGGGAACCCATCCACGAGGGTGTTCCCTCACGCGATCAAAGTTCATCGGAACTGCAATTCGGAGAAGGGGAATCACAAAACGAGCAGGAGCATGAAAACAGAAGGAAGTAAAGCGCGCGCAAAAGACGGACTATACTATACACAGGCTGCACCTGTGGAAATTTCACGGTGTGGCCGGGCCTTTCAGGTTAGACCACTGGAAATTCCACAGTAATGAACATACATATTATCAAGTTCTATCTATCCAAAATTGCCGTGACCCATTGGATCGTTATCTCTATTTTTTCTTTCACAAAAGTCAAGTGTTATTTAGCTGGTGATAGACAACGCGCTATTTGTCCGCGTTCACTCCTGGCCGTGTGGGCCACCATCACCAGCTCCTTTGCTTTGAAAGTTATATTCAACACTGCCTGTGTGCAAGGGAAATATATATACGACGTATTGTCCTATATTATTGTATTGCCCGTATCACTTTTAAATTTAACGTGCACGTTCATGCAGCCGCACTCGATTTCACCATCAGTATCATGGATACAACCGAGCTGTATATCTATGTAAGTTCCTGCTATCTGTTGCTGATGAAGAGCGTAACACGCGAAGAAACGTAGGAAAAACGCTATTAATAGTATAGACCAGCTGCACCTCTGAAAATTACACGGTTAATGAATGTTCTCACTCACCTTATTTTATCTGAGGTAGCGGTCATATCCTAGCCCACCCCTTCTGAACCAACGTCCGCCCCTTATCTTTGTCGTTCGTAACACAGTCCATCTGCATTACGTCTCGTCTAACCTTTCCTAGTATTTCGATTTCACCACTGACTCTAAAGCACTTTGAGAGCGCATGCCTTAGCCAAATAAGGCAACGGTAACGAAAAATTCAAATTGGCTCTGAAGCCATGATTTTCTTTGTAACAACTTCAAAATCTAAGCATTTGTGACTTTTGATACGATTAAAATGTTTCTCTAATTTTTTGATGATCCGTTCATAACTTTTTGAGTTATTGTACTATCAAACATTATGACAAACATAAGTCAAACATACAAACGAAGCAGCCGATCTACACCAAAATTCAATCATTATTATTTCTTTTAACATTAGTAACAACTCCTGTAAGTTTCATAAAGATCCATTCAAAATTTGGGAGTTATTGGGCTAACAAGAATAAAATCAAACACAGCGACAAACACACGAACAAACAAACAAACAGATCATCACAAAATTTGGTCATTTACTCTGCGTGATATACTTAACAACTCGTGTAAATTTCATAAAAACTAATCGATAGTTTTTTTAGTTATGGCATTGAGAAAAAAGAGGCAGACAAACAAACAAACGGAAAGACGGATCTTAACCAAATGTTAATCATCTGTTCCTCCTAATATACCTAACAATCTTTGTAAATTTTGTCAAAATCCGTCCATAACTTTTTGAGTTATCTTGGTGACAGACAGAAGGACAGAATAATAGACAAAGAGACAGTCAAACATAACCTCCTTGGCGGAGGTAATTACGCATTTGTTCTGTCAGCAAATAATTCGCACTGGTGTCTTCATAAAAACATAGAAAAAACGCGGCACATCTTGCAATGTTCTCTTATGCATTTGCACACCTTGTCTAAGCTCTGTTTCCCACTGTTTACATATAATTTAGATAATTTAGCCCTGCATAAGGTTATACGTTTCAATTTTTGTCGATGCAATTTTTTTTTTTTTTTTTTTTGAAACCCGTGGATACTGATCAGCAGCCCATCATTTTTATTTGTTCTGCTATAGCTTTGTAATAAAAGAAACCACATTCGGTCAATTCCTTCACTTGCAAGAAGGCAATCTTCTGTTTTCGAGATGTCATTGTATTTGCTCAGATATCGCACTGTAATGGCGGATGCTTTCCTAGCAGCACATTCGCCTAAAAAAAAAAATACTTCAGAGAAAAGATGTTCAATAATACCCTTCCTGGTCACCCGTGGCGTATTCTGGATACGCAACTCACCCCATTAGAAAAGTCATCCGCTACCAGCTGATTGAATAGAATGATGTAAAAAATGGAAAGCGTTAGGTAGATATGATACGGATGAAGTGATTTACATTTGAAGTGAAATCTCTATTTTTTTTTATCTATTTCTGAAGAGCGTAACGCTCTTCCCAACCCTCATGAGTGATGTACCAGAAATTGCTAAAAAAAAAGTTTCATCTTCTGTGACCTACTGTGTGAATACTATTTGAAATAGGATTGATTGAATAGCCACACATTTTGCCGTTTTAAAGCAGTTTTTGTTTTTATTTTTGCATCTTGTGTTTTCGTAAGATAAGGCGTTCAAATCCGTAGGTTTTGAGCCTCATCGTTTTCAGGCGAACTCGTGCCTATGTTTCTACATATGCTAAGAAAGTTCAAACTAAGTAAAAATCTTTATAAAAAGATCTTCTGAATCCAACGGTCATCTTGTTTTTTTCTGTAGGGGTGAACAATAAAGAAGGTACACCCTATTTTGTTAGAAAAAAAAAATAATATCACTGCTGACCACTGAGCATTTAGGCTTTTCCAAAACTGGTCCGCCTGCGGCCCCCTCTCAGCCTGCGCGTACACCCCTAACCACTCACACGGACAGCCGTTGGTACATTGGTGAACCAGCGGCAAGGTAAATTAAAAGCAGGTACTTTCACACCAGTCTTTATTGCAGCAATTGACCTCAGTGACGTCACGAGCATTTACGTCATCACGAACCAATAGCGAAGCTTGAAGGGGCCCCTGATGGGTCACGTAATAACTGCATCAGTTGTGCGGCAGCAGTGAGCATTGAACCGCAATGGCTCCAACACGAGTCCGAAAGGGTCGCTTTATTAATTACAATAAAAATTCCATAGATAGGAGGACTTTGATTTCTTTCGATTTCCTCCATCCAAGTCCGAATCGTGGATTGTTTAATACACTCCTTACAAGCACACGGCAGAAAATATCTTTATACTACTACGGCCGCAACTGTTGTACGTCTGGCAATAGCAGCTTTGCACCTCACTGCCGTAGCCATGCACCTGGGTGACGTCACGAGCGGAGAAAAAAAGGAGCTCTCCCATTGGATGATGCTGTTCCCTTAGAAGTGCAAGTATCTGCTTTTATTGTACCATGACCGGCAGAGAGCAGTACTGAGCATGCAGCTCTGCACCCCCTTCTCTCTCGAATACTTCCCCCTCACAGTTCATTTACTTCAGATAATTATGTCAAGTAATAGAGCCTGCAGCACCTGCAGAGGTTGAGTGCGTGTCGTGATTGTTTATTACGAAAACGTTGGTAAAATTCTTCAGTTGCAGTTCACTGTGCTTTTCATGTGTGAATAACATTCTACTTTATAACTTGTTGTAAAGCAAGATTTTTTGTCAACGAAAATTGTCTAATTTTGTCCTTTTAAACTCATGCGAATTATTTTATTCCTCGCAAAGCATTCGCTTCAACTTCTCAGTTCTCTTTATGTTGCTGAAATCAAGATGCAATACAATACATCACATCTATGGTCTATTATTTTCCTTTGCTTATGTAATAAAGTGTATGGCCAGTATAGGTAGTTCCAATATGAGGTAATAAATGATCAGCAATTGGCGGGAGTCTTTCTGGTATACTGCAGTACAAGGAGCCGCCGCTCGCGGCCTCATTTGCTTACACCATCATAGTGATGTGGCAATCACCCATTGGCTGAAATTGACGCCAGTCACGACGGTCGCAGATTGGTTGATATGGTGTCACGGCAGTCGCTGATTGGCTAAGATTGGGCGAAAGTGTCTTCCCTCAGAGCTGACATAACTATCTGTAGCATTATATAAACTGTGGTTTCCCCTCCCCCTCGCTTTACAATTTGGTGGTGGGTGGAGGGAAAAGGTCTCGCCGAGACGCTTCTCCTGGTATACGACGAACTTTAGTTATATACATATTCAGCCAGCGCATGCTCGGTGGATCGCCTGCGGGCCAGTGTGGCTGGCTGACAACATCTTATCGGCCCACATAAGACTTGCTACTTGAAATAGAAAAGTCTTAAAGGCAGACGTAGGACCTGCTACTTGAGATAAAAATGTTTGAATGACCCCCACAAAAACTCGCCTCTTAAAATAAAGAAGTTTTAAAGACCCACACAAGGGCCTGTCTACACGTCAGGCTTTTCAATATGTTCACTCATCCCCTCGTCCGAATATGTTACTCTGCCGTAGTAACAGCAAAAAAGTGGACAGTCTCCTGAGTTTTGATTCACTCCAGATTTGAAGCGATATCCGTAATTTGTCTAGTGACACTTGCCACGGAAACTGATTTCACTATTACCATTTAATACCTGTTCGCGGTGTCCAAAAAGTTGTGTAGACAATGACGCTGCGAAACAGTCGGACGAACAGATGAATGGACGCAGTGAAAAGACTAAGGTGTGGCCTGGCCTTCAGACTTGCTACTTTCAGTAGGTAGGAAGTCGAGGAAGTCTGCTCAAGGTGAAGAAGTCTTTACGCCTTATATTAGACTTGTAATGTCTGAGTATACATCAAGAGCAGATACTTCTTTATAGCGGCAGTCAGTGTGCTATCGAGCGTCCAGCTTGAGTACAGCCCGGCCCTCATGGCCCACAGTAAATGTACTGGACTGCTTATTATAGAAACTACACCAAATGCATACGTTCACAGTATGTAAGAGTTTCACAGTACAAGACTGAGAGAGAGGCATTAGAGATTCACATTTTCTGATGAAATGCATAAATTTTCTGTTGAAATGCATGCTAGATAATTCCAGGTATGTACTGCATAAGGATTCAATGAAACCTAAGGTAACGATTTCATCCAAGGCTTTCAACACTCCAGTATATCGAAAAATAAAAAAGATTCCTTGAAGCTTAAAGTGTAACTTGTAAGTCGTTTGATGGTTTTTACCTGTGTACTGCACTTTAATAAGTTCTTGAAACTTTCAGGTGGTTTATGTTTAACTTAAAAATTTACCTTCAGAAATGAAAACAGATCATCTCAGAACTACAGTGCCCTAAAGAAAATCAAAATTTAACGTAATACACCAGATACTGCCCTTTTTCAGCTGCTCACACACGAATATTTGAGACCCAATTCTACTGCAAGTATCTTGAACCAATCGTACACAGAAATTAATAATTCAGAATATTCAAGAACCCAGTGTTGAAATCAACCCCTCGATTTTCATCTGCCTAACTCGTTTTCGTATAGTTTTCTTTAGTACTGTAATTGCCTACAATAAATCATGTTTTCCTGCGCACTCACCTTAATTTTACAGCAATGATAAAGTTACATTGACCGCTTACCCCAACTAGAAATTCCATGTATAATTTATTACGCTGAAGATGCTGTAAATCACCATTATGGCCCAGAGGAGCGTATAGTTGCAGCAGTCCGCAAACTTCTGAACGTCTGATCTCTGGCGTTATAGACGGACGACTCGAGATACCTGCACCCCCTCCGTCTGCCTCATTTCTGTCCAGGCTAGCGACTGCTGTCAGCGGACTATGAATGGCAGAAATGTTGATGCTGCATTTTCGCAAATCAAGGGTTTTTCCCACCCTTGGGAACAGAACGTCTGATTTCCAGGCATTGAAGTGAGCGAAACAGCGCAACTAACAATTCAGTTACTGGATCTATTCTGGCATAATTATACTGAAGTTCAATACTATTAGCGTCTCCAGAGTATTAGTCTCAATTTAATGAAAATGCTAATACTCTTTGTGCACAGCTATTTACTTTTCTACAAGCTCGAAAGAAACACAAGAGAGCCCATGCTAACTTATTATTGAATTGTTGTTATTTGTCATTGAGGACACCTGAATCTCTGGTTAAATATTCTTGACATCTGTTAAGTTCTAGGGACGAGGTCCAGGTGGTGTTTGCACGCAACCTGTCTTAGATAGGGGTAATTATTGCTGTCAGAGACCACGGGTAGAACTGGCAGCGCATTTGCCTGGACATTTAATAATTTTGTTCCTGTTGATAATTACGAATCCAGTTAACTTTTTTACTTCTCAAATTGAACATTACTGGCGGGTGGAATACGACGTTGAAGTCATTAGACTGATAGCTATTGATTATACTAAGTGAACTTCCAGCAGAGAGTATTAGCATTGCTTGGAGGGTAGTAATAAAGTTATTAAAAAGGTTTTTCCGGTGCATTATCCATGAATGAAGCGTTGACTCACTGATGAAAAAATCACCCAACCACATAAAAGTTTGGCCAGTGATTGTACTGAGTAAACATTTGACCGGAGGGTGAATTACGTATCTATTTGGCTGAAACATATCTACTGGTCATGGATTAATGTTTATCCGCTCCTGTCGTTCAGAAGTTGAATCACTACGAGTATTTACCCAGAATTGTGTGTATTATTTTTTAACTTAACTTATAAATTACTTGTTCTCAGTCGACGGTTGGGAAGAAAGTAAGAAGTACCGTATGTTCGGATTTTCTCTTACTCATTTCCTCATGTGGTTGGGCAGCGGAGCAGCAAGTGCCCATTTCTGATTGCATGGATAATTTGTAACAAGAGACTACTTGCGATGGACGTAGTAAGCAATGCATGACTTTTGAACCTGTAAGTTTTACATCAGTATGAAGCGTATGCATATCACATGAGTATGCAAACTGTAAGCATTACGTCAGTATGAAACCTATAAGTATAGATCGATTAGAAGCAATTGAAGACATTTTGATACCCACGACGCACGTTTCGCTGTTCTCCAGCTCATCAGGTGGGAGGGTCAAAGTTGTTAAATTTAGTTCTTGAAATCTTGTGAAATTTAGAGAGGTTAACATAGGAAGGTGTAACTATGATACCGGCTGTTCCAAACGTACAAATGAAATTTCCAATCAAGCAAATGTTTTGTCAATTTTCAACTACAGTCTGCTGCATTAACTCCAATTACTGCACCTTCCTATGATAACCTCTCTAAATTTCACAGAATTTCAAGAACTAAATTTAACAACTTTGACCCTCCCACCTTATGTGCTGGAGAACAGCGAAACGCGCGTCGTGGGTATCAAAGTTTCTTCAATTGCTTTTAATCGATCTACATCTATGCCATCTCAAGAAAACCTATAAGTATGAACCTTATAAAAATTAGATGAGCATGAAGTCAATAATTATTAAATGAGTTTGAATATTAAAATTTTACATGAGTATTAAGCTAATAAGTGTTTCATCAGTATTAGGCTTATCTATCTATCTATCTATCTATCTATCTATCTATCTATCTATCTATCTATCTATCTATCCATCTATCTATCTATCTATCTATCTATCTATCTATCTATCTATCTATCTATCTATCTATCTATCTATCTATATTATA
>LQNS02278156.1:4521800-4532785 GCA_001587735.2 Parhyale hawaiensis
ACAGAGCAGTACTCCAGAAGAGGGAGGACAAAGCAATTAAAGCAGCGACGCGTCAAATCTACCGAGCCAAACACCCTCCAAGCACGCCTCATAAGACGCCTGACTTGACTGGAACGTCAGGCAGATACTCTGCTCTCAAACCTTTGAGTAGAGTTACAGGATTTGACCATCATTCGATTCCTTTTGAGGTTTCAGGAAATAGCATCTTTTTTTTCGTAAAATAGAATTTCATTTGATGAGTCTCGAATGTAACCGTACTGCTCCTTTCACCTTCATTGCGCTTCAGTGTAGAAAAGCCGATGCTCTTTACATAGTAGGTTAAAACTGAATTATCAAAGATACAATAATAATATTTCTGAGTTGTTATGTTTAAAGCCTTTCTGTAAAATCAAACTTCACCTGTAGAAACCAACATTGCAGGAATTTAGATACATAGAGTTGTTGCAGTAGCGCTGAGGCGCCATCGATCGGTACGGTAAAGTCAGTTATGCTCCACCCACTGAGCTCATTCTGGAATTAAAAACAAAGAAGTTGGAGTCACTACTTCGAATCAATGTTCACGCGTTAATTTCAATACGATTACTCTTCAAACGGCTCAAAGCTTAATTCTAGTCAGTAAATGGAGTGTCCATCCGTCTCAACTGTACTTGGGTTTCTGCTAACTCAAAATAACGAAACCAACGCCCCTGTCCCAAACTCGGGACTGGTCAAGCCAAGCCGTTCCAACAGAAGGCGACTTAGCTCGGTCTCGCGTGCCCGTCGATGCTGCCATCAGTGCATGAAAAAACAACCTTTCCCCTTCCTCCGCCTTAAGCTGAGGTAAAAATGGAGCGCAGTAAGCCTAAGGGCTTGTTCGAATTGCTCGACAGTGTCGATCTCAGCCAAGCTCTTACTATCCTCTTATTGTTAAAAAAAACTACTACTGAACAGAATTTTATCACTTTTGGCTGAAAGCAATCGTCTTTATTTCATCTAGTTTCAGGCACAATTTTTTTTTTCACCCAAAATAATTAACCAGGCTAAAGCTAAGACGAGGTATATGGGTCGACTGCTTGGCTCAAGCTTCAGTTTTTACCTGGTAGAAAATTGGAAAACGGGACCATAAAATGCTTCATCCTATCTATCACCAACTAAGAGCAGCCCCCATGATTTCTTTAAAAAAAAAATCCCCATTACCCCAGATGGGGTTAAGAACGTATTTACTAGTAAACACGCATTTTAATTTCCTTCTCCTTACCTCCCAATCCACTGGACCGATTTGTATTATTTTTGGCTAAAAATATTCGCCTTGATCTTTTTTGTTGCCTCGCTATTCGGTTAACCGTAACAAGTAGTTAAGCTCTGCTCTGGTTCAAGATATTGGGCACAAGCGTTTGTCCAGGTTTCATTTTATTTTATTCATCAGCAGCGAAGAGAACTAATATTTCAGTAACATTCACACTCACAAAAATTCAACCACTAGGTACTCTGTTGAACCTGCAAAGTTAATTCATTTTACACCAAACCCCCAATTGTATAACTGTTTTTATTTGTTTATTTTTTACTACAGGGCCGATTTTAATACCTGCGGTATCAAAATAACTGTAATATCTAGTCGGACCTCCACACACTAAGAACTTAATCCTAGTAGCTTTTATATGCGTTTCATGGTTGAAAAGAGTGTCGAAACGCTTGCTTAACGAATAATTTATCATTAATTAATTTGAAATCTTTTTCTTTTAAAACACTGTCTCCTATCCTTCTCGAACGGAATGTAGCATTCATTCTTTAATAGATTTTCTCACTACCTTGCCAAAGCTAAAAAATTGTTTTGCCGCAGAATTCCAATCATACATTTCTCTAACTTTTCTGAAAACTTTCTGTGCTTATTTTATTATTCTGACGCCAATAATAGCTACAATTTTCACATCCAGCCACGCGTATACTCAGCTCAACCCTGAACTTCTACAAACCCTATTTGGGTTGTAAACAGAGGTCTACTGTGATTCTCTCACAAATTATATTTTTTTATGATGAGACAATTAGAAAATACTTGGCCATAATATAACTTTCTTTCATCTTTCACCACCCGAGAGAGATATACGTTTCGAAAAGAAACTTTCCATTTCCTAGCCAGAGACAAAACTGAGCATTCAACTTTGAACCTAAGTTCTTTCCATTTTCCTTCTTTATTTTAAAAATAATGCATCGACTTCCATTTGTTATTTTTTTTTTTAATATAGTCACTTCCAGTTACATGCATCAATAAATTCGTCGGGTCTAGAACAGAAGTAAAATTTTTATTCTTTAATGGAGGCATATTAGCTCCTCAATTTTCGGCACATAAATTTTTAAAATAGGTGGAGTGATCTTTTCCAGCTACGACAGTATTAGCGACAAACTTTCGGGGCAAATAGACACCAGTCTTCCGCCAGAGCGCAGATAAACAGCGCTTTAAATCATATTTTTTAAATTACCTGATAAGGTGAAAGTAGTTTAGGCAATAAGCTAACCCCACCAGGGTTAAGAATATTATGCAGGGTTAAAGTAATGGTACAAGCAACTAGAAAAAAATCAAGACGAACGTTTTGAGCTAAAAATCACGAAATTGGCCCAGTAGTTTAGGAGAAATAGTTGGGAAAAGAATATTATGATGAATGTTCATGGTAAACACGTTTTTAACCGAGGCAGCATTAAAGACGTTAAGCCCATTTGAGGCGTTTACGGCTCCTTAAGACCTATAAGGTATTCTAAAGCCACATCTGATGGTGGGTACTTTTTTCATCTAATTATTTTTAAATATGTCTATTTTGAAAACAGTGCACACTTGAACATACCGCAAACCGGCAAGAAAACGAGTCACACAATAAAAAATATGTTTACAATTTCGAGTTCAACTCGTACATTAATAAAATTAATGTAATTTCCCAACACAGTAAGTCATGAACACACTCGTGAAGCTGAGCCCCCCCCCCCCCCTCTCAATCGTAGTAACAGTATTGCCTAGCCGAGTCAGGGGGATATAATGAAAAAAACAATTCGTGCGCTTTGCTATCGGAGGAGAAAATAAAGTTTTACGATGAAAATATTTTAATTTTTCTCATGAGCAGCCTAAATATTACCGGGTGACAAAAAATAACGGCGTCAACTGTTTTAACGAATATTCCAATCAACAATGAAACAGAAGTAGCAGCCATGGTCTCAACATGAAGGTAAAGAACTACTTAGTAACCTTAGAAAAGGAATTCAAAATGGCCGCCGTTAGCTTTGACACAGATCTTCAAGCGTTTGCAAAATTTATCAGCCGTTGACCGCAGCATTTCCTCGCCTATTTAGCCCCCATTCCCTCAACAAGGGTATTTTGAGAGAGTCTAAATTTTTGTGAGCATTGGCGCAGGCTTTGGTCTCCAAGCTCGACCAAAGGGGATAATTCATAGGGTTCAGGTCTGGCAAGTACGGAGGCCATTCTTGAATGGCTATGAAGTCAAGAAAATTCACGTGGCACCAGTCCTAAGTTTCTTTAGCCCTGTGAACAGGAGCAAAATCTTGTTGGAGGATCCGATGCTGTCTCTAAAGTAACTTTGAGCCCAGGAAAGTACCCCGGCTTCCAAGATCTCCTTTCAGTAGGTTTACTGATTTTCACTCCTTCCTCAACAAAAATGAGGAGCTTTGCCAGTGGCGCAAATTCCGGCCTAAACCATGACTGATCGAGGGTTCTGACGATGCTGAACATGGGTAAGATTTTCAGAAAGATGTTGACACTAAACCCTCTCATTTTACAGCTACGAGCTTGTTCAATCGTGAACAATTTCTCATAGATTAAAAGCATCCGCTCCCAGTTGTCACCCGCGGCCCTTCTCAACAACGCCTGACATCTTACTTTCCTCACGGTTTTGTTCGATTCTGTAAGCTTTTGCACTTTCTGGAGCTTGTAAGGCTTGAGTTACAAGTCGTCCTTAGCCAAAACACTAACTGATTTTCGATTAGCTCCAATGTCACGAGCGATTCCCCTCATTTAAACCCTCGGATGTCGCTGCTGCACCCTCTTTTCGATGACTTTTCACATGCAAAATGTTCTGGCAGACCGTTTTCTGCCTCGCCCAGGACGGTTATCTTCATGGCCAAGCTCTCAAAACCTTTTGACCGTCTTGGAGACTCTGCCTTGAAATTTTCAGCGATCTAGCAATGTTGCACTTTCTTTCTCCTGCTTTATTAAGCGATAAAATAGCTTTTCTCTGGTTAGACATGACACTCAGATATGAAACAAAGTAAAAAGGTTTTAAAAGCGATACAGGGACAATAATTGTAGATTAAAATTATCAAGCAAAGACATAAATCACCTGCTTAAAACTGTTTGAAAAGGGATGTTGAGCTTTGTCTTCACTATTTCTTATCACCTTTGTAAAATTTGNCCGCCCTTGGCCACTCCACCCCACCCCCTCTTGTCGTACATACTCACCGATTTCTGTGAAGACAGATCGGGGATATGTTTGGTTAAAATATTCATTTGTAACCAATTCGGACTTAGTTACCCTGCCATGATATTGAGTTTTCCTAGTATTTATCATATTTGTAGTTTCGATGATAGTTTTCTCTCTTCAAACAGTAGCTACAGTAGCTAGATTTTATACACATGACCCCTTGGTTTAGAGTTCGTAAGTATTGAGAAAAGTTGCCAATTTTAAAAACCTTTCAAAGTGACGTGAATAACTTATTCATTGATGCCAACCAAAGACAGATAGACATATGATACTGATTTCAGTAAGGTTCAGGACCTGAGTTCGCCAGATTCAGATATGAGGTGGTACGTGTGTCGATTCTCGATATCATTTCTGTTGCTATCGATTATGACCCCCACTCGAGTTCACACCCAAACCTCCAAACTCCGTGCATTAATGCAAATGTATTACTACAGCAGGGACATGATCATATGAACTGCGCCAGCAGTAAATTGTCAGGGGCACAGAAAAACATTTTGCATTTCCTGCTGAATAGATTGGCGTTGCTCCATAATCACATGAATTGTGTTTTCCAAGCCAAAAAGAATTGAAGTCGACGTACTGAGAAGCGACAGTGTTAAAAATCCTTGAATGATACCAGAATGATTTACTTCACATTTTGGAGCGCTCTGAGGCTTGTGAGAGAATCCGAGTGGAGGTACAATCGATAGCAATAAAAGCCACATCGACATGAGACACGCACAACACGTGTGTAACTGGTAAATTGAAGAACTGAGCTTTTTTGATCAAAATTGTGTATTTGTCTTTATAATATAATAATTAGAGTAGTTGGTCTCAATAACCTCTCTATCCACACCGCATCCATAGCTCTTCAAATTGGAAATTTTTCACAAATAATTACGAGCACTTAAGCAAGGGGCAAAAGTTTGAAAACTAACGCGATACACTAAAGTACATGTGAAGCCAAGAAGATATCAGAATTATATGATGCAAAAATTCTGCAACTTCAGAATAAATACAGTAGCAACGTAAACACTTCTCAATAGCAAGAAAAAGATTGATTAGATTAGATAGGCGGCAGTAGACGAACCAACAGGCCCATTCTCAAAGAGACACCGAAACTTGCGCCCCGGCCTTCTAAGAGCTATTGCCATTAACCTTCTAAGAGCTATTGCCATTAGCTAAGAGCTATTGCCATTAGCTAAGAGCTATTGCCGTTAGCTAAGAGCTATTTCCATTAATGATGATGATGTCAGCACCTGCTATACAGAGGAAATTGCACCTACGTATTTTCCAAACGATGGCACATGATATTCTTTGTTGCTGCTGCAGTATGGCCCCTCTGTTTTCGTACCAGGAATTTTGATCGTCGATACAGTTATGTGGTATCGGTATTAGTTTTGCTTTAACAAGAACTGCAGTGATTTATTTCACATTAGCTAATCTTTATGTCAACTCGATAGCTGATATAGGGATAAGTATAGTCGTTATCGTGTGTGAAAGTTGTCTCATTCAAGTAAAGACGACAGGAAGAATAGCAAGAGACGCACGCATTGGAAATATTAGCCCAAGTAGAAAGCAACAGCGACGAAGTAAATTTAAAACTTATTTCTTTGAAAGTCTTTCGATTATTGACTATCATGCCTTACGGCGAAAGCTTGAATAGCCTTATACGTACGGTGAGAACTTGAATAGCCTTACGGCGAGTACTTGAATAGCCAATTATGGCGAGTACTTGTATAGCCTTAGAGCGAGTTCTTGACTAGCCTTATTATTATTATTATTATTATTATTATTATTAAATCACACCAGACTGGCGATGTAGGAACGGAGAAACTTCATGAGGCCAACAAACCCCCACGCAACCAGCCCAGCGACGAGTATTTGAATAGCCAATTATAGCGAGTACTTGTATAGCCATACGGCGAGTACTTAACTAGCCTTACGGTGAGTATTTGACTAGCCAATTGTGATTAGTACTTGTATAGCCTTACGGCGAGTACTTGACTAGCCTTACGGCGAGCTTTTGAATAGCCAATTGTGATGAGTACGTGTATAGCCTTACAGCGGGAACTAGAATAGTATAGCCTTAAGGCGAGTACTCGAATAGCCTTCGGCGAGTCCTTGAAAACACTGAGAAAAAATTCCGATGCACGTAGGTGTTTCACAGAGAAGCACCAGGACGCACGTAGGTGTTTCATGGCGTAGTTTGGTGTGTCAGCGCCGCATACAGAAAATATATTTTAGTCAGAAAAACATATTTCCATAAAAAGAAAGCGAACAAAAGCTTTGTAGTTTTGCTACACGTGCGAAGTGAGACACGGTTACATACCAACGCGCAGCGCAGATTACTATAATTATAGTTCAAAGTTTCGTCTCTTCAAGTGCTTAAGTGTTATCTATTTTTTATGCATCTTGGCGCATCATCGTCTTCATCACAAAACCGAAACATAAAGGAGCATCATCAGTGTGTCATGTGCATCGTAAGACCCTATATGCATCTTTATGATGCACTAAGTCACTTTAGCCAACTTTACTATTCAGGTCACAATAATCATTCATTATCTCGCATACACTGGATACATCTAACGTATATTTTGTTAGGCCTTATTATTCTAAAATTTTAACCCTATGTCATATTGTAGTATGTAAACTGGACATGAAGTCCGTGCTGGCGAAAACTTGATAATTTTCTAGCGGGGAAAGAATTTTTGGTGTCATGTCAATATTTCGATCCAAGAATCGAAAATAAAAGGTAAAAACAGAGACGTCACAATCGCTTAATCAATTCAGAATTAATCTATCTCTCTATCTGCCGTATCTATCTAATCAATCTATCTCATTTTTTGTGGTAGCCTCTATCCAGTCTCGTTCTTCTTTCACGTGCATCTTCTACAGTAGGGGGCAGAAGTAAATCTTGAGTAAAACACTGCAATTAATTTTAATGCAACTTCAGTCAGCTTATATGTAATGTGAATGTGCCGTGACAATGATAACGCCTTCCAAGCTCAAATATCTGTTGGACTGAAGTGCTAAAATTTTGGCCTTTGTTTCTTAACTAAATATATACACGAAAGATTTTATTAGGATATATTATATAGTGGACTAGTAGACCTGTGCGTGAGAAAAATTCACGCAATAATCGATATGTTTGCTTTCTTCTCTGACTTGCCGTTTCCATATTTTCACGCTCACGCTTATTAGCAACTCTTATTTCCTTCTGTAATCTTTTTGATTCAAGTCTTTCTTGTCACTGTGTCGCATAGTCACTGCATCTCTCTCCACTTTTAGTACGTCTTTGTTCATGAGACTGTAGTAGTCTCGTTCTTCTTTTACGTTCTCTATCCTCATTCTTAATTAAAGGTGCGTTTTCCAAAATAAAATCTTACGTAAAACACTGCTATAAACTTGCATGCAACTCCAGTCAGTTTACATGCACTGTGAGTGCACCGTATCCCTGATACTTTCTTCCATACTTAAATATCTGCTTCATTGAAATACTGACGTTTTGGCCTCTGAAGCGAAATCTGCTCTTTCAGAGAAAGACAGCAAGCTAGAAAAAATTATTGTCTACTGCCCGTGAAAAAGTAGTCTACTGCCTGTCTTGAGTGCTCCGTTCATCTCTCTGCCGAATTTATGCGTCGTGACCTGAGGGAAAAAAGTTATACAATCGTACTCCAGAAGCTGCATATTTACTGTTCCGATTCAAGAAGTGCATTCAGATAAAGGGAAAAGGATCCCACTTTCGCCATCTTCTACAACCTGGTCATTGATCTCGATGAAAACGTAACTTAATGACAAAATCTGCAACCTGGCCTATTTTTCACCTATTTCCTTCAGAGTGGACACGAAATAAATTCACGAAGCGTTTTATAATATTAGGACGAAGCAAGCTTAGATTAGGTCAGATTCACTCATTTAAGAACTTTATGTCTAGACACAGTTGTTAATTGTTCGAAGCGTATCATGTTAAATTATCTAGCCTGGCTTCCAAACCTTTGCTTTTTCGACTGTATGATACTGTAAGCAATCCATGAGTGTGGCTTCCAGCTTTCGCCTCAGCCACCCTACTTACTAGATTTTGCACCTTAGGATTTCCAGTCATTTCCGGACAGGGTGAAAGATCCGACAGGATGGCTCTTCACCACAGATGACGAGCTTATAGTGGCCGTAGACACGGATGCTTTCAGGACCAAAAATCTGAATTTACAGCTAACTGAACAAGCATTTCGATCCTCGATAGACGTAGTATACGAACGTAGAGATGAACTATGTCGAAACATGAATGAGTATAATACTTGCGTTACGTCACAATGTTTTGCAGCTTAGTACTATTTATTCTTTATATTGGGTTGTCATTTCATCAAATATGTAACGCTGAACCTATTTAACAGAGGAAGAGAAACTTTCACGGTTTGCCGTAGCCAGTTTACCTGATCCTTTTAGAATAACTTTCACTAAAATCTTGCTTATCCAAGATTGTTATAGATGACTGAAACATAATGGGAAATGATTTCACAGTCGCAATAACTCTTAGATTTACATTTAATGCCTGGTACATTTTTATAATAGCACAAAATATTACCTAGAATTTGACTCTATCGGTGGTATTCACAACACACTTTGCAATAACAACTGCCTTGTCTTCATTGTGCGATCTATCAGATCCTAATGCAATCCACTATAATTATAATAATAATAATACACTGTTGTTGGTCGCTCCCATCTTGCTTGCTCTCTCGCTCGCTCTTTGGTTGGTCCGTCTCTCCGTCACGCTCTATGGGAATAAGATATGAAAAAATTCAAGTGCTGAAGACGGATCTTGGATATGGAAGTCCCATTTTAGCAATACAGCTGAGAGACCTGAGCTCGCTTCTTTGACCGTGTCTGGACACAGCTATTCACTGTTTAAAGGTGTTGCGGGACATATCACTTGACTGCGCCTCATAATATAAATATATTAAATTTAATTTTTTAGGCAGAATGCTCAATTTTCACTAAGGAAGTCTTCTGAACAGTAACAAGCACATGAGACAGAGGGTTTTCCTAAAGGGTTTATTTTCTGCCATCATTTACAATGACGGCTCGGGTCACTATAGTATAAAATATCCAGTAAAATAAAAGTTCGCAACGTACAACTTTAACAACAGGCTGTGTTGTAGACTGACCTCCAGGTACCAGGTACTGAACACTGTTAGAGCTGATATTTAAGTGCCGTTGCGTGCCAATTTCGCGCCAAACTTTGGCAGCCAAGCTGGCATAAAGTTTTATGTGAATAATAATAATAATATGCTTTATTAGGTACACATATGGAATGGTACACAGGAGACAGCTTAATACTAAAGTTGCATTAGATTCTAAGATCAGGTAATACTATCATTATTAACTATTACCTTGTACCTTTGCCAGAAAATCTTATTTGCTCTGAAAGCAATGCAAGCCATGTGCTGAAGAGAGTGGTGTGGCAAAAACAGAATTCCACCCTGCTAACTCAGCAGACGCGTACACTTGCAGTCTAATAACACTAGAATTTCAACATGAGTATTCTACGATGTGTTTAAATACATGCGAAGAAAAATTTATGAATGAATTAGAAGATGGGTATTTGTTGTTACGTAAGGATACAGTAGTAACTTGAACGACGCTGGAACACTCCTCAATTATAAAACAAAAGAATAAAAATTATTAATGCTGTTCTTGCGCCCCATGCTGCGGATGGGAATCCGGAGGAAGACGGGGAAGTAGAAAGAGATAGGTAAAGGATGGGTGCGAAGAAAGACAGTGACGCAGCGGGGGTCCTCCCAGCGATGCACAGGAGAGAGGGCAGTCCAATACGTGTTGGACACAATAGACGCGAGACAGTTTTCTCGCAATAGCAGAGAAGTTGCACCAACGTATTTTCTAATAGATATTATATAATGATGATTTTCTCTCTCACTGCCGCAGTAGTGTACCTTTGTTTTTGTATCAGAAATCTTAATCGTCGAAACCGTGATTGCGACTTTTGATAGTTCGGCTTTATATGAGCTAGATAATTGAATTCATACTTCCGTGAAGCAGCTGCATTAGCTGTCTGCATTTCAGCTTATATAGTTGACGGAATTTTTCTCAAAATTGCTCTTTTTTAAGTCGGTAGAATCAATCCGAGGAGATACTATAACTACTACACCTAGCAGACCAATTCAGTTGCAGTTTCACGAGAACCTTGAATTTAGGCCAACAATTTTCCTCGGCTGCTCAGACTTTTGGACCGCCCCTGGTAGTGCTACCATCAACCACTGATCTCGTAGTGCTACCATCAACCACTGATCTCGTAGTGTTACCATCAACCACTGATCTCGTAGTGCTACCACCAACCACTGATTAATGAATGGGACGCAACGAAGTAACCCTGACATACAGCATCACAGTATTCTACTTCTAGTATACTAGTGGACCCGTGCGTGAAGAATTCACGCAATAACCTATACGTTTGCCTAATGCCTCTAGGCCGGTGCGGAATCTCCTCTTCTCTTATTTGCTTCCTAATTTTCTTCTTTTCTTCAT
>LQNS02278156.1:4588674-4599793 GCA_001587735.2 Parhyale hawaiensis
CGTCTACATTTAAAATTTCGATAACCTGGTGCATTCTTTTGCTCCTGTTCATCAGTCTGAAATATAACAAAAGCTGGAAGATGATCCGTAATTTCATTATCTATCACCCCACAACTATGTATCCCTTGGAATTGAGTGTTTACTCAGACCTGATCTAGCAACGAGTATTTAGTAATGGGATTTTATGTAGCTGTGTATTCAATTCAACATCTTACCAATTGGTTGTATATAATGAGCGTTATTTAATGAAACTATGAATGCACAGTAGTACAGCGAAAGAAAGTTGGGCATCTTGTATAAGCTAAATTTAGATCAAAAGAGTGTTCCAAGCGCTCCACGGCACAAAAAAACGCTCAACTGTAATTGCCTTCCCAAACAGTGACGTAACGTAAGTGATGACGTCATTTTTCACCAATCGGTCGTAGCCTGTTATAAAATGGTTAAGGTAAAGTCAACTTTGACGGCACCCTTCTCTGGGAAACCCACATGCACTGTATGGTGCGGCAGACATAGCCCAACGGGCCCCAGAGGAGTAAGTACAACTGCAGCCAACAACGGGTTGCTAGGAACTATGGCGCCGAAACGGAAGATTCAACGGCCCGCCACCCCCCTACCCCAAGGTAAGTACCCCCATGATAGCTATGCTCACCAAGTAAATTTAGTGATTCAGCTCACCAAGCGCCCTTGAGAAAGACCTCGTCTGGCCTGGAGATCGTTCTCGGGACCCTCAGCACTACTGTGCAGCCTGCAATGTCCGCTGCTACCGTGCTATCACAATCTTGTGCAGGCAGTCATGTGGGTTGACTTTGATATAAAAATGCCAAAACTGCTGACTTAGCACTTTCAGCGATCCCATCCTCCCCGGCCCTCTCCCACTCTCGGGTGGAAGTGCTACGCCACAAGGCGTTCTTGTTATGCCAGTTTTCTATACTGTCCTATTGTACTTCTCTCCTCTCCACTGAAAATGATTGTACCCAGTGTCTTGGAGACTGAGCCAGTGCAGTGCAGGCAGAACTTCACCACATCATAACGCTTTTTAAAAAAGTAAACTCTATTAAGAGACAAACAGCCCGCTGAGACAATCAGAGAAATGCGAAAACACACCTAGACAATCACCAACACACTCTTGAAGTCAAAAGTCTTGTTTCGATAAAAAAGAGGAAATGAGAGCATCTTGATACACACGAAGATACTTTCACCAAGACATGCCCCATTAACCGGACAATGAAAATCCTGAAACACAAATAGACGCTCTTTTTCCAATATGGCGGACTGTAATCAGCTGCTACTCACCAGGGGTCCAGACCTTGGCCGTTGCAACAACTTGGTTCTGAGGCAGCAATCTGCCAGGCACGAAAGTGTACAGCGAAGATTCAGTTTCTGCGGCTGTCCAGTGGATGGTTGCGACCGCTACTATGGCTACAAGCAGTTGAACGAATATTGCCTCCGACATTATTTGTTTTTTCAATCTTTGCAAGCGTTGATCCAATAATGATCTTTGAACCAAATCTGTGGATACCTACAGAACATCAGTGATAAATTTTCCATCAATATGCATGTAATTATTTTGGTAGTTACTTAAGGCACTAGAAAAGTGTGTTCCAAGAAATTCATTCAATATTACATTCACGTAGACGTTCCATGAGGTGTTCAATGAGCAAGTTGACGCTCGTATACCTAAATCTGAAGCAACACAACACTGAACGTTTCCCTCTACTTTTAACTAAGGTTCACAGTATCGGCGTTCACCGGCGCTCTCATAATGGAGCCAACTCAACAAATCTGATTTCGCACGGCACAAGTTGGCGCATAATCGAGCTGTCCAAAAAAATTGCAGTGCATTTCAGCCCGCCGCTACAATTTCAACAAATTCCAGCAGCCAGTGGTAAGCGTATCGACTATCTGCCCTAGTTTTAAGCGAGGTTAATCTTGCAACGTTTTATACCGGAGAGCATAGAGCGAGCACTGAAAAATCAAAGATGTTGCCACGGTCAGGGTAAAGTAATCGGAGCAGAGAAGTTTTTTCAATGGTAATCAGAGCCGTCTAAAGTCATTATCATAGTTATTAGAATGCTGAATACCATTTCCTTTATAAATTCATAGTCACTTTGCCTGTATTCAGGCCTTCGAAAAAAAGGTTTGCCTTAGAACATATGCTTGAAACGCACAAAAGTTTTTGAAATTTGTCAGCAAATCACAGGCTTAAAATTCTGTGGACAATCATTCAATCATTTTTGTATACGGAAACTTTTGAAAGTATTGGTAAGAGCTGAGGGAAGGGATTAGCCCATTCCAAGTCCATTGATCTATTGATAGTTAGCATTGTGATAAATAAAGAATTAGAAATTGATAAGAGCATCTTAAAAAAATATCAGGCCAAACATGAAAAGCCCTCGGAAAGTACTTCTCTCATAGCTCTTACTTGTGGTCAAGTAATAACCTACTCCAAGAGGGTTATCTATTCGTCGGTGTGTTTGTCTGTCTATTGTTCTCTTTGTCTGTCGCCACGACAACTCAAAAAGTTAAGGACGGATTTTCACGAAACTTCCAGGGATTGGTAGCTATGTTAGGGGAAACGGATGATCAACTTTTTGTGAAGATCCGTTTATCCGTTTGTTTATTTTCCTCATTTTTTTAATGCCATAACTCAAAAAGTTATGGACGGAGTTTTGTAAAATTTCCAAGAGTTGTTAAGTATATTACGAAGAGTAAATGACCAAAATTTTGGGATGATCTTTTTGTTTGTTCGTTCGTTAGTTTGTCACTATTTTTTATTTTATGCTTGTTAGCACAATAACTCAGAAAGTTATGAGTGGATCTTTATGAAATTCACAAGAGTTGTTGGTAATGTTAAAAGAAATAACTTATCAAATTTTGGTGATGATCAGTTGATCTATTTCTGAGTTTGACTAATGTTTGTTAGAGTGTTTTTTAGCAGCATAACTCAAAAAAACTGTGAATGGATCTTCAAAAAAATTGCTGAAGCTGTTAATACCTACTGCTAAAAGGCACAAAAGATTAGATTTTGGTGTTGATACTATGAAAATCATGGTCTCAGAATCAATGAATTTGTCGTCACCGTTGCCTTGCTTGGCGGAGCTATGGGCTCTCAGAGTGCTCTAGTTTAATTTTTCATTATTTCCCTTGCCATCGTAGGCAGATTTTAAGAAGATAATTAGTTGCAACAAAGAGACTATGTTTTTGGCTGAACGTGTCTGTCTGCCAGGAAGATAACTCAAGTAGTTATGGACAGATCTTCAAAGAATTTATATAGATTTTTTGGTATGTTACCTACATAAAAACAACAGATGATTAACTTGTTATGAGAAGCCGACCAACCATTTCTTTGCCTGTCTACCAGTGTGTATTCTCAGCACAATGGTTCAAAATCTGCATAACGCAAAATCTGCAATAAATTTGTAGAAACTGGTACCGTATAAATCATATGAGAATCAAATGACCAACTCTTGTGATGATTTGTTGATTGGTGTTCCTGCTTGTCACTCCATATCTGTCTCTTTGTTTGTCAGCAATATAGGTAGTTCAGAAAGTTATGGATGGATATTCCAGAACTTTACAGAAGCTGCTAGGAGTGCTAAAAGAAACAGAGGATTACGGTTTAGTGATGAGCAAAGCGAAAAATCCTTAATTTCACACTATTATGAATTTTTAACTAGCATTGCTATGCTTCGCAGAGGCCTCGCTCTAGGACCACTTCTCCATGTTTTATTAAAACTTACGTGATCTTCAAATTCTGTATTCACACATTCTGTATAATGAGCATCACACAGTATTTTGAATGGAGGAAATAGCGGGAAACTATTGAAAGCATTAGTTTAATTAATGTGTTAGTGTACTCCTCCTTTAAAAATGAAAGTGGTGTATCTATTCTAAATTTTGTCAATTAGAGCAATTTAGTTAATTTAGGGAATTCTGGATATTTTGATACAGTTATCGGAGAGTTTCATTAAATATTCATACAAATATTTTTCAAGTATGTAAGTCATAATATAATTATATATACGAATAAGCACGCGCTGTGAATAATTAAATACTGTTGATTGCATTTGATGTAAGTCGAACCCAAACTTCTACAAGGATCCACTATTACCAGCACAGATCTGAGAATTTGGAGTTTATACTGTTGTTTTCATAACATACTTACATATGACGAGCCACTAGGTTTTTAACCATAGCCAAGTACTTGACAGAATACTTATTCAGGCAGTAAATTTTATTCTTGTATTTCAGGGATCTCCAACCGGCGGTGTTTGCATCCCTTGGGTATGCAAGATGACCTCTAAGGACCCGGTTTCTAAAGTTTTCCAACACGAGAACCATGTCAGTACTACTACAAACCTACCGTAATCCCACTTTTGTAAGCAGCCTATTTATAACATCACATGTCAACAACGAAAGTAGCAGTGCGCAAAAATTAAACACTGTGTAAACAATTATCAAAAAACCATGAATAGCGCTAATAATTGTCTCAAAATCCTGGACTCTCCATGATCTTCATGACTCGCAATTTGAGAACCACTGTCTTTATGGATGTAAAATGTTGAATTTAATTATTTCATGTCATTCAACAATTAAGCTAAATTTGTATTACAAATTTATCAAAAACTTCCTTCCCTAACATCCTATCAATTTTAATCCTAAAGCAATCACTGTAGCAAACTCTTCGGAACATTTTACGGAAAAAGGTTGAAAACTACTGTTCTAATACTTGGCTAACTGATCTCAGTGCTTTTGGATTATGATTTTTGGCTAGACTAGAGCCAAACACGAGGCGCCCTACGTCCGAGTCTGTGCGTTGACGAGGAAAAGTTTTTCAATTTTGAAAAACATGAAAGTGATATAAAATAAATTATTTATTTTCGATACCGTAGATACCTTAGTTACAAATCAAGACTCAACATTGACCACTAGAGTTTACAGGAAGTTAACCTTCTCAGGCCTCGGAACTAGCTTTTTCAGCCACTGCTATGACCAATTTTTCAAAATGAATGCAATCAAAACTCTACTGTTTAGAGCATATCATTTGTCTTCCTCCTACTTTGCATTTTCACAGGAAATAGACTTTCTTCGAACATTCTTCAAGAATAACGGTTATCCACATCACCTTTTAGATATTACTGCAAACTTTTTCTGAACAAACTATTTAATCCTGGCATTACTGAACCTACTGTTCGATAATTAGATTTTTTTTTTCACTCACTTTTATACCATAGCAGAGCCGCCGTCGCTACCGTTAACTCTCTAAGAACTTTCCTATCCGAAGCGTACCCACATATAAATTTTAGGTTCTCTTACAAAAACACCTTTACCTTAGGATCATATTTTAAATTCAAAGACAAACCTCCCACATATCTTCTGTCCAGTGTTGTCTATAAATTTCAGTGCAGAGGCTGCTACGCCTCGTACATTGGCAGCACAGGACAGCATTACAAAGTCCGCATTGATCAACAGTTAGGTACATCTAGTAGAACAAGTTTACTCTTAGCCAAACCTACCCATTCGGCTCCCCGCGTTCATGCAGAACAAAACAATCATCCCATTTGCAGGAAAGACTTTTCCATCATCGATTTTTCAACTCCGATAAAACTGACAACTTTAGAATCTCTTGACATCTAGAAATCAAGACCTAGCCTCGATACAATGACTATAGCTGTACCTCACATCACAGTCCATAACTAATTTCTTATATTTTCAACTGTACTAGTTCTGATCACCCTGTTCATTGATTGTACCCGTTTGCCTCCTCCCAATCGCCCGACAGCTCAGGCATCCTTCTCCTCCAACTGTACTACTCTGATCCTTCCGCTTACTGACTGTACCCAGCTCGCCTCCAACTGCACTAGCTCTAATCCTTCCGCTCACTGACTGTACCCAGCTGCCTGTTCCTGATCGCCGGCCTGTACGAACATTCACGCTAGGCCTCTCGGAACCTGCTCCGGTCATTCACACTTTACACCTCACACTGATAACTTCTCGCTCCTCATTAGCCTTAGGTTTAAGGTACGTTTAAATAAATTTTTTCTCTTATAACTGATGTATTTGATTTAGTTTCTGATGATGGGAAAGGACGTCCCGAAACGTCAAATTTTATTTTTATACTATTCGACCTTGTATTTATATTTATTTTCGTTCACACTAATTGTGTCGCATAGAAGATACATAATTCGGATATTAGTAAAACCTTGTTTTATCATTCTCGAGATGCAGACCTGGGGACAGATTTACTAACATTTACAGTATTGTAAAACTTGTAATATTATAACTTACAATGACGATACAAGGCAGTATCCTATCTGCCTTGTAATTGGAAGTTACAAATCACTACTACAACCAATAAGCGGTCGCTTTACATCTTTCTTTCAGGGAACAACCAATCGTGTAGGTTTGCATCTTTCATTTTACGAACAATCAATCCGCAGGTGGATTATATCAACGTTTGTTTTAGTTTACACGAATAGATTCCAGTGCTGTAACCACTTTCAAGTTTTCCCAAGGTCTAGCAAAGATATAACATAGTTTACAAGATTCTCTATCTTGTCTCCTATATTTTTTGCTCGATAAAAGTTTTTTCTACAGCCGCGTAGTAAGTCGAGGTACAAGATGAACGAGTTACAACACGTAAGTAGCTCAATAATTCTGACCGGATTTACAATACAGTAAGTCGAGACACATGCTACACTAGCGACTTACAGCATTGTAAGTAGCTTGATAAATCTGAGCCCTGGACTGGATGTTGTCTCTCGTATTCATTTACGGGTGGATTCTTTGTTCTAACGCAGTTGCACTGCTTCTCGTGATGTGTTGTAATACGATGGGCTAAAACCCTATCAGAATTTCTGACGGCCCTAAAAGCTGATTTGTGGTTTTAGAGCCTACCGCGACCCAGAATTTTGTCCGTCTGACGCGACCCATAATTTTGTTCGTCTGACGCGACCCATAATTTTGATCGTCTGAAGCGACCCATAATTTTGTTCGTCTAACGCGACCCGGAATTTTTTTCGTCTGACGCGACCCAGAATTTTGTTCGTCTGACGCGACCCACAATTTTGTTCGTCTAACGCGACCCGGAATTTTGTTCGTCTGACGCGACCCAGAATTTTGTTCGTCTGACGCGACCCACAATTTTGTTCGTCTGACGCGACCCAGAATTTTGTTAAAGAAACTAGACTTCTAAGATTTTCAGGAAAGATTTTCCATTCATATTTTTGAGTGGTCCTTGCACTAAATTAGGAACTTTATTCTATAATTACATAGTATGGCAATAGAATTTGTCTAGAAACTGACATTGAAACACTAAAAAGTCACGTTGGTAAAAGGGCTGTCTCGACTTCATCACAGTTTCATATCAAAGTTCTGAGCGCAATTGGGTGCAAGTCAAAAGTGCATTAGCCAACCCGCTCATTTTGTACTCTGAACAATCATAACTTGCAGAGCTTTAAATGCACTTTTAGCCATGGCACGAAAAAAGCCATGCATGCTCTATGATTTGTAAATCCGTGTCGAACTGTTCCCAACTTTCATAAAATGAACACGAACCAAGTACCATTATGCAACTACTATATACGATTTTCGTTCAACAAAACGAGAACTGAAGTTTATATGTTTGTGCCTTGTAGATTTCAAATTGTTCTTAAACTAATATGATATTTAGTGTGTTCTCAGTGTCGTAGGTTAAGTAAGTTACCAATTATTTCGCTTACTGATGAAAGTTGGCCAGAGGAAGTCAGACTAGTTCAGTATAAAAGCATACTGCGTCCAGACAAAGTTGGGAAATTGTACCCACTGTCTGGCAATAAATAAGCTTACCTGCAAAAACCCTACATGTTGGTTATAACCCGCGAACGAAGTGAGAGAGGTGATAATGTTTTCGTTGATTTAAGTATATAGATTTGTAAATATATCTGTCCACCCAATAGGTGGTCGAAGGAGTTGCGCAATGTTCATAATTATTTTGCAAGGAGTTTGATGGGTTGACCTAGATGTGACCCAACAAAAAACTAGGCCTGACTGGTCGTCAAAAATGACTGCGTTGAATTTGTCATACGCCACCAGGCGTTCTAGTTCAACATGCATTCATTGAAAATAAATTAAAGCAGTGAATTCATCAGAATAAGTTCATCGACTGGTAAATTCATCGTATAAATTCACCTAAGCGAACCTAACCCAATTTAATTATTACAAGATTTAGATAAATGTACGTATTACTTAACTATAGGATAACAGCATACAACGATATTATTGCAAATTAAATAAATACAGTAGCTGCAAAGATATGACGGATTAAGTACCTTGAATTATATGAGCATGTGCTAACTCCAGCACGCGATGTTTATAATTTGGCTCTCAGACAAACGAAAACATGTGTTTCCCTTTTATTTCCCCGTAGGTTTTCTTTGAGACAATTGAGACGGATCAAACTTGTGAGATAACTCTCCATAATACTTTTGTCTATACTGCTTTGGCAACTGAGTATTTGCTATTCATTTGCTGGTTATTGATTTAATCTGTTCTACAGGTATACCGTAGTGTGCTCTTAGTATATATTATAGTCTCACATCCACTTCTGTCTCCAGATTTTCAATCCTTTTGCCAGAATGTTTTTAGTTGTTATTCCTCGAAATTAGCTGTCACACATTCATTGAGCCAGTTATTACTCTCTTTGGACATTGATGAAGCAGTTACACTGTACATATGTCACATCAACGGTAGACCATATTTTCTTCTATGTTCGTATTACTGTATATTACACAAACAACTGAATTACAACTGACGATGACCATTACTGTTATATTTAGTGATACTCTAAAGGTAGTTGAATACAATGCCACCAAGGCGGACCTCCGCCATTCTTTCTGCCTCTTTTAAAACTTTCGTATTAACCAACTAATTAATGATACCTTAATGGCAATAATTTTTCACGCTTTAGCAGCCAAATTTATGTATATTAGTTATGAATAATATGTACATGTGCTTGTATTTTACCTTGTACCCTCTTTTCAAATTTCATATCTTGTGTTTTCTTAGAAATTGGACCTTTCAAAATAAAGTTTTGAGAACGCTAAATAAAAATCATATTTACTACAAAAAATGCACACACTAAAACATTGAATTTACTATGAGCAATTTATCATGCATCATATTTACCAGGAGATGAATTCCGCATTCGGTAAATTTATCATTCAATGAATTTGCCTGTGGATAAATTTACTGTGGTGAATTTACTGCAATGACTATACAGCTAACCTAAAAAGTTCTAGTGTACCTGGAAAGTATCAAGTGTCATGATAGGGCTAAGAAATAAAAGAGAACAACGTTAAGGATAAGCAATTAGGGTGTAAAGTTGAGTATTAAACCACGCTGATAGGCTGTAGATTGTCTTCTATAAACTTTCTGAAGCTGGGCACAAATAAGTGAGAGCAAAGAAAAGTTTTACTATCCAACTATCACGTGTGACTGACTGACCTTATAAAAACCGGTATACAAGAAATATGTTTTTTATTTATGAACGTTCTTCACAGCGTTTGAATGCGTGATTGTATAAGCTTAAGCATTAGCAAAAATGTACAACATTCTTTGTTTGCCTTCACGCCAACATGCGAACGAAACATGCGAAACATGCGAAATTGCTTGACGGTTTATATTATAGTAAATGTTTGGGTGGACATATGTTTGCTCTACCAAGCAAAGTGAAACATTTTGAGACTTTGTAGTGTGAACATAAAGGAAAAGACTAACGTCTGAACTAGCCATTAGATTGACTTCCATTAAATCCAAGACTGTTTGATGGTCATGGTGACTGGAGAGCAACGCACGAGGAACTGGTTAATATTTTCACGATCGCAAATGCTTTCAAATATGCAGGTGCTCCAAGATTCCAACAACGAAAGTTTCACAACTGACCTATAATAAAGCATTAAGAAGTAAAAATTCAATGCAGAATTCCGCATCTCATCATGCTTTAAATGATTTTCCGATGATGTAAGCAGAATTTTATGACATGTATAATGATTAGCGGTCGAGATATATTCGATCATTTCTCTCCAAAAATTTGGCAAAGTTAATCCATTTGTTCACCGATTACACTATGCATTACGACTCACTGTAAATGCTCTACTGGACATGAAACGTAAGCAAAACTGTCCCTAATTAACATAGAGACCTCAAATAAAAAGCAAACAAGAAACCAGTGTTTGGTTATGCGAAGCGGATGTTAGACACATAAATTCGTAGCTACAGCTCATCGATGAGCTTCAACCAATAAATGTTAGGGAATCTAAATAACCTAAAAATGAAAACAAGATTGATGCTACATTTGGTTTATGAATGTGTTTCTCGCTAATGAATTCAGCCCTTGTATTCCTATGAACATCTTTTTAAGATACTATGTTTAGAAAAGGTTTTTATCGAAGTTTCAATAATTGTATAATTAGCCGTAGCACCTAATTAGAAGAAGTGGGTCCTGAAGTAAAGTGTTCTCCAATGTCTGCTGACAAAACTGCTCAAAATTTGCCAACCAAAGATTGAGATATTGGCCAAATGCTGGCTTGGAAGTTTGACCAAACAGAGGTCTGGATGGTTGCAGAAACGTTTGATTAAGGGACTTCCGCGCGACTGAATGGTATACGACATGTGAAGAAGGCGCGCCTCAACTGATAGAAAATAGAGTGGGAAGGAATCACTATGTAATTCTGAAATTCTTCTTCAACTGCTTGCCACGGCCTAAATAAGTCAAGCCGCGGTGAGCTAACGATAAAGGCGACTTCCACTACCAAGTTCTACAGGAAGCCACAGGAATAGACGCGAGTCATTTTACTTATTCTGTATCCGCTCACCACTAATGAAACATCTTCACTCTTGGAAGGAAATTTAGCCTCAGCTAATACAATAACCGAATAGAATGACCGAATTCTTCACTAGACTGGATTAGATTAGATATTGGCTATGGGAAAAAAGTCTCGGGAGAAAAAAAAGCCCCGACTGTCACCTAATAGGCATTTATTGCCTCAACTATTTTTTTAAGGGCATTATATTAAAGTAAATTATATTATACTGAACTTAGCTTACCTACCCTAACTTAACATATTGTAACCTAACCTAA
>LQNS02278156.1:4728486-4740931 GCA_001587735.2 Parhyale hawaiensis
ATGGCAATAGCTCATAGAGGACCGGGGTGTAAGTCCTGGTGTCTTTTTGGGAATGGGCCTTTTGGTTCGTCTACTGCCGCCTATCTAATCTAATCTAATCTACTGATGGCCTGTTTAGTGAATTTGGCCCAAAGTGAGCTACCATATATTGGATAGCAATAAGTTTTAAACAACTGAATCTTGACAATCTTGACATTTAGGGAGCATCTATTAAACTGCCGTAATATGTGATTGCCTGTAGCATTTAAGCGTCTAACCTGCCGTCCAATGTCTGCGCAATCATCAAGTTTTTCATCAATGAGATGGCCCAGATACACAAAGCTGTGGACATAGAATAACTTCACACCGCTTAATAATGTATGCCTAATCCTGCACTGCTTGCTAAAGTATTTCAATTTCATTCCCCATATTCCCCAACAAAATTACGAGCTAAGACGTTCTGTTCTCAATCTCCCAACTGTGCGTATTGACGCTGAGAAACGCGCTACAGTAGGTATTTCAAATTGCAACTCTTCTCAATAAACTTCCTGCGTATTTATTAGATCCCATTTCTGATAATGTTTTAAAAAAACGTTTCAAAGAATACGTCATACAATTTTATTAGCTTTTGTTTTCTGTTTTATGTTGCAAAAAAAGTTTGTTAAACTTTCAGTGGCTACGCAGATGCATTATTCTATAGTGTATTACTACTTTACCAAATACTTGTAATATAAAATGTGTCTGTGTCAAATAAACCTATCAAACAAACATTAGTCAAACACACTAACGGACCTGCCGATCATCACCAAATTTTAGCAAGTATATTTTTTAACAATACTAACAATTTCTGGAAATTTTATGAAGATTCATCCATAATATTTTGGGTTAGTACGCTAATAAATATAAAATCAAACACAACGATAAAGAAACGAATGAATTAACACCTCATCACAAAATTTGATAATTCACTCTCTATAATAAACCCAACAACTCGTGTAAATTTCATAAAAATCCGTCCATTACTTTTTAAGTTATGGCACTAACGAAAGATAGGCAATCAAACAAACAAATGGATAGATCTTCATCAAATGTTAATCATCTGCTCCTCTTAACATAGCTAACAACCCATGTAAGTTTAATCAAAATTCGTCCATAACTGTTTGAGTTATTTTGGTGACAGACAGAATAATAGACATACTTAACAATCCTTGCAAATTTTGTCAAAATTCATCTGTGCTGTATTCTCATTAAATAAGAGTACCAGATAGACCAGTTGCCAGTGGTTAAGTGCACTGTGGAGATAGTTCACTGCTGGCTCTCTCTTTGGTCGCTAACTGCGGTCCCACAGGAAACACCTTGCATCGTGACTCCACACACGGGGGTGATAAGCGGAACGTCACCTGGACTTCGTTCGAAGACCCACAAGGTACACAATGTACTTATGTATAGAAATGCGCGTTACTCGGTGCAGCTAAAAATTCACAGTTCAAGGGGCATATAATGGATATTGAATTCCAACTACGTGTGAAGGAAAACCAAACTTCTAAAAATTATAAAATCGTATAGCCGACACTTTCGACCGACACTTTTTGCCCTTGGTAATTGTAATAGCTACGGATTAAAACCCCAGGTAAGAAGGGCAGGAAACACTACATCATTTTCTAATGGTCATTTCATCTGCAGCTTCACTCCATTGCCAGCCGTGATTACAGGATTTGCGTTGGTCACAAATACATGCATATCAGTGTCACCGATACGCCAGTTTATTATTTTTAATTTGAAGAATGACGTTAAACTTATACTTTAACGTTGGCAGTTTTGACCAAAGTACGAGGGTAGTTCCAAAAGTAATGCCTCTTATTCTTTCTTCCCGCCCAAAGGGATCCGAAGAGACTGCAAATTGCATTGTTATGACGACTGTACTTATGTACTCATGACCAAAAGGTTTCATATATTTGTTGCAGATATTGACGGTGTGACACTTTATGACGGTAGTCCCTATAATGGTTGTTCGTCAGAAGCAGAGATGCGTCATTGAATTCCTCCATGCAGAATAAATTTAACTATCCAACATTTACCGGCACTTGATGAATGTTTACGAGCCTATGCAGTTGATGTCAGCACAGTTAAGCGATGGGTTCGTTGATTTCAGAGTGGCGACAGAAGTGTGTGTCACAAAGTGCGCTCCGACGCTCATACACAGCCACCATCCCTTAAAGCAAGCGCGCCTCGATTGGCGGATAACGGAGAATGATATGCTAGTAAAGTTGGATGTGGGTGTCAGTGCCTGAGTAAGGCCAAAGAAGCGGGAAACATTCCGTTTATCACACGACGGCACCAGTCCATCCTCAAGTTTGAAGACCACGCTATGTGTGACAAAATTCATTCGCACGGCGCTGTCTCGCACACCGTACAGTCTCAACCAGGCATCGTCAGAATTCCATTTGCTCAGATCTCTGGAGGAGCGTTACTTGGAGAGCGTTTCCCGATAACAACGCTGTAATCACAGCCATGAAAAAATGGACAGCTTCAGCAGACGTTAACTTTTACGGCCGAGGCATCAAGGCACTCGTTCATTGCTAGCACTAGTGCACTAAAAATGTTTGTGACTACATAGAAAAGTAATTATGGAGCAGAAAAGGTAGATTGTTTTAATGCTGCCTCTTCGATCTTCGTAGCTCTCCAACTTTTTGAGTTAAAAAGTAGGATGCATTGCTTTTGAAACGATCCTCATAAACAGGGCTTTGTCTCGGTGGAATTAGAGGCAGGTCACTTTTTTCAATATTTTACTCTGGAGGCAAAACGTAAACTAGAAGGTAAGCTAAAATCTTGGGCACCACACCGTTTTACAACACCTACCTACAACACACCGCTGTACAACACCTACCTACAACACACCGCTGTACAACACCTACCTACAACACACCGTTGTGCAACACCAACCTAACAGTATTGAGCTCCGCACGCTTCTGCAATTCATGGTACTACACCCCAGTACCGATCCCACCTCATAATATCATATTCACGACTTTCGAATAATGAGTAAACAAACCATTGAACGTCTCTGGAGGGCTTGGACTGATTGCTCACCGCTACGGATAGTTACAAGTTTTATTTATTGGATGATGACGGTACTTTGGATAACGAATATTTATTTAGAAAAGCGTATACTTTTTAGAGTCACCAATGCTTGGAAATGATACCGGATTGCATTATTGCTTCTATATATAGATTAGTCACGCGTTTCCTGCAAACCTGCCACTACAATAATATTCACTGATTACAAATGTGCGCTCAGGAACCTAACGTTCAAAGTTCTTCTCAAGTGGAAATTAGCGGTTGAAGTGTCGCTCAAATGAACAAAGACAGTAAGAGCGATTTCACTTAATGGTTGAATACATAACGCAGTGCAAATCGTGCTTAATATTGTGTATGTTCACGTACATACATAATTCAAATACCATATATCGAGGGCTTAGAGCCAGAAGTGGCTATGTCCATTTTTGGCGAAATCGGGTTCCATTCACAAACTGGGGACCTGTGATGCATATTTTTTTAGTGTCAAGGGTGTCTATTCCATGTGTTTTCATGCCAAATCTCTTCTAAATAAAGAGATATGGCATAGACACCCGTGACGCTGTAAGTATGCCTCACGAGCCCCCTTTAGGTGAGGGGAATCCAATTTCACCAAAAATGGACATAGCCACTTCTGGCTTTAAGCCCTCGATATGCGCTGAGCACTTCTCAACAAATCTTTTATCAAATAATGTATGCCAAAGTGAAGGGTAAGCTACTAACGAATTTGCTCTATTCCCGAAGTGCATAATTTGTCTTTGCAGAAACGTTGGAACCTATTCCCTCTGGGTCTGAGTATCAGCAATAGCCAAGTCATTTTCATAATAAAAATAATAATAACAGAGATTCGTGACGTCTTTTTCACAGAGAACGGATAGTGGAGTCTCATTCTGGTGGTATATTGGTACTAGTTGTGCATGACAGATAAGGTCAAGAAAGCGCAATTCTCTTACAGATTTATTGTACGTCAGATATCGAATATGGGCCTCTGTGCTAACTACGTGGGTCCCGACATGGCCAAGTATTGAGAGAATATTCAAAATTGGCGTCATTTACAGCCGCCATGAAGAGTGAATATTTCTATCTAAGAATACAATCTGATTATATTACGTTACTTGGTTTGATAAATCAAATAAATTTTATACGTGGTGCCCGGAATTATTTTTTTTTCACGTGCAGCGGGCGGTAAAATTAAATTACTTCAGTAATTTACTGTACGAATAAAACTTTAAACGTCTTTCACTAATATTCAGCAATATGTAAATATTTCAGCTGTACGAAATTTTTATAAATTAATCTAATTATGCTATGGCATGCTAATAGCGAAGAGATTGTAGTCATACCTAAGCCAGGAGTGATCCTAAGTACAATAAAAATTTATGCCTGATTTTGGCGAAGCGGTTTCAAGAAAGATTCATTCTCATTTCAAAAACGTTCTACTGCTTTATCAAACTTATTGTCGAAGTTAACTCCGCCATTAACGACGAATTTAGTACATTAATAGCTTGAAGATATAGTACATCCTAAATGAGCAAGCGTGGCCATCACGGCTGTCAATACCTTAAAAGCAGCTGCTAGGGCGGCCAAAAATTCCGTTAAGGCAGTGATAGCTACATTCTGACGAAGAAAATACAAGCCTTGACTAGAGAAATAAATTCTAGCTAATCAAATTATTGGACTGGAATTACCACCACAATTATCATCAATTAGTAATGATCGAAAGTCGATCAGCCTCTTGGGGCTGATTCCGAGCTAATTAAGAGACAGGAAGAGCTGTAGTTCGGTCTCGGAATAGAATATAATAATAATAGCCAACGAAATGAGAAGCGCATTAAAGATGTAGGCATCAAAGAATAAAAGTATGAATAGTATGAATAACTGGCACACTTCTCCCCCCCCCCCGTGTAAAATGTCTGAAACCGCTGAGTCGTACAGTTATTCACGCCACTGACACTTCTGTTACTGCATCACACAACACGAGAAGCTTATTACATCGCATGCAACTCAAATATTTTTTTTGGCTAATCTGATTTTGAAATACTATCAAATTTTCGCGAAGACGGGCTGTTTCTTTTTAGTGTTGGACTAATGTTCACCAAAATACTTGCCGAACAGAACTGAAAAAATTACCAACAGGTCTTCAAGAACATTACAGAAGCTGTTATTACTGTCAAAAGACACAATTACCAGATTTTGGTGCTGATTAACAGGAAATCATAGTTTTAAACCCAATTTGAATTTTCGTCAACGTTACCTAGTTTGGTGGAAATATGCGCTCTCAGAGTGCTCCTGTTTATGTATTCGTGTGTGTTTGCCCCTGCATTTGTCTGTTTGTCAGAATATAACTAAGAAAGACATAAACAGATATTTTCAGACGTAGTAGGAAATGTTAAGAATGTCACGAAGAACGAACAATTCACATTTGATGATGATCAAAAAGAAATCCTGGATGTTGGACCAACTTTATTTTATCGCTAGCATTGCATTACTTGAATGAACTCTCGGGGCCCTGCTCTAGTTCCCGTCAAAATCATAAAACATTGGGATGGATCAGATGAAATGAATTGCTGCATGATGGGAATAGAATAATAGCAGACAACATAGCGGAGAAGCTCAACCTCTATACTATCAAACAATAGACAGATGCTTCTGGAACTTACAGCTACACTAGTGCTGTACTTAAGTGCAGACTACATACGCACAAGTGGAATGGAAATACCGTGTTCACCATACGCCTCGCCCAATATCTTGGATGAATCAGAAGATCTATGGTTGATCAATGAAGAACACAAGTCTAGTAACTGCAGCCAGTGATGGGCAGTATTTAAATACAATTGTATTTAAATACGTAATTTAAATACATTTTGTTATTTGAAAATGTATTTACAAATACTTTTGAAAACGTGTAATGAAATACTGTATGTAACTACATTTTTGTGTATTTAAATAGAATGTATTTAATATTTTTTAAATACAATTCGTATTACTTTATCTGTTTTTGTTGTGCGTTAAGCCTTGAATGCGTTTCACCTTACTTCTAAATTTCTCATATTTGAACGTATACCTACAGCTCTTGTCAAGTATTAATGACTTGCAGTTACAATAGATATGGTTCATAATAATTCTTTGCAAGTATTGCTTTCCTCAGTTCCTATAATACTTACCTGGTGGGATAACAAACTGTGGCATAAAAATTATGTAAGCGCATAGATTAATGGCACTGTACAGTATAGCAGTTGAATGCTGAATTGACTATTTAAAGCAAAACAAAACAAAGTATAACACAGCAGACGGTGCTATTACATCTATTTTAATGCTCAGCATGTAACACTTCCGGTTAAAAACTTGAATTAATCTCGCGTCGCAAGCATCAGTGATCCCTTTGGCTGATCTTCATGGCATATCTTTAAATTTCTTTTGGAAAAGGCTTAAAGTGCTTGTAAATTATGTTAACATTTTGAAAGCGGCACTTCAACTTGCGTTTTATATTTGCGTAGGAATAAAACAGTGCACATTGGTTTCACCCGCAAGAATATATAGAGCTTCAAGCATTTAACTTTCTTCTGCTACTCTTGGAATAGGTTAAAACTCTATTAGGTGTTGTAAAATTGACTTTTCAGCTATAGTCGGGGTAATCGAGTTCCTAATTGCACTTGCATGACAATTATGAATGGCGAAGCCTCAGCTCTCGTCTGAAGCTTTGGGCAAGTAAAAAGTATACGAAACATATTGGTCTGTGGACCACATAGGCCTACAACGCCCAACATACATTCGTTCCGTAGATATACATATGCCTTGCCCGGTAGGTCCCAGTTAAATGCGCACTTGTCAATTTTTCTCGAAGTTTTTACAAAGAGACGGAAGGGTTGAAGGATTACTACGACCCTCGATCAGACCATCCCCGTGTATGCTTGGGACAGTGAACCCACACTGGGGGCTAAATGCCAGGTACGGTACATTGACGCAGCTTGTCGAAATTCACAAGATATCACCTACTTAACTGGGCAAGCGGGCACAGCACTCTAACATCCTGCTAATGCTAATGAAGTCAATCCCAGGACATTACTTAATCCAGCATCTCGAAACAGAGTAAAACAGTCTTATAGGTGCGAATTTTCCAAAACTCAAAACTTGGCACTGGTTTCGAAAACTGAATAGAGTATCAGCTAATAAACTCGAACCGATTATGTATGGCTCTCTAACCCTATTATCAGAAAGCCGAGAAAGACAGTCCTATAGGACTGAATTATCCAGAACTTCAAACTGTGCGTTGGTTACGCCCATTGAATGGAGTATCAGGCGTAAAACTCGAATCGATTACTCTTGAGTCTTGATACGGCCACAACTCAATTCTACGTTGTAAAATGGAATTTTTGGCCGTCTCATGCATAACTGCTGGTGTCAGTGCCTGCCTTGCAAAACGACAGAAAGAGTTAAAACCAACGCTACTGTTCTAAGTTCTGGACAAGTCGAGGCTTATTGGCTTAACTAAGCACAACCTAAGCTATGGCAGTTGTATGACACTTTATCCAGGCAGTGTGTGTGCATATCATTTCGGATTGCAAATCAAAGAGAGCTCTACTCTAATGAGGATCCGCACTTAATTTTCTCGGTATGTTTTGTGCAGTGTCCAGAGCGAGCGATGTATGCAGTTGATGGTGGGAATTAGAACTTCTCATTTGTAAATTAACGGGTAGATTTAAGGTGTCATAGAGTGACTGACTTGTTAGAGTAGGGTCAAAATAAATCCACAAGGCTTGACTTGCATAGAACTTAAAATAGAAGTTCTGCTTTTATCATTCTGAATTGTGTTGCAGGTGTAAAAAAAACTACTCGGCCTTCTAAGTGGAATATAGAATAACTTTCTGTCCACTATATATTTTGTTCATTTGCCGGCCAGTACGCTTCCCTAAATATAATGTAAATTGCATATTACATTTTGTCAAAACTCTAAGAATTGATCGTCGAGTTCAGTTGAACAGTTATGGGCTGGACTTGTCCACAAGTTCAAACATACGCGCTTTCACTTACCCTCTCTGAATCGCTTTACATGTGTCAGAACTAACCTAATCAAGGCTGCAAGCTCCATTTTACGGAGCTAGACAAACTTTTCGAAAGTCTCATTTAAAAGCAGATAAGAGTTAATCCATTGAAACTCGATGGAAAATGTAAAAGAAAGCTCACTAGTTTGAATTTTTCGGCAAGTTTAGGTTAGTGGGTTTAAATTCGCCGCACAATTGACGGTATCTCTGCCTTAACTTCTGCGGAAAGCTAACAGGTTCTGTAAAGTCAACGTGACGCACATGTCAACTGGGGAAACCAACGCGCACTGCTGCAGATATATGTATGCCTTCTGGCAAGGCCTTCAAAAAATCTTGAGGAAGCCTAGCTTTCGGCCCCAGAGACGTGGACGGATTCAATTGATCGAAGATCGTCAAAAGCTATGGCGCCAACGATGGAACCTCCTATACGATGGTCTGTGCCCCGGACAATCCCCACTATGGTTAGGGCCAACAGTCCTGCAATAGCATCTGAACACCGAATGCTGCCTTTACAAGCGCAGCAGAAGAATTTGCCTGCTGACAACAGTCTCAAACTTATGCAGTCTGGGTGTGACATTAACACTGAAGCATCCTGTTACTGCAAGATGTTTGATTATTGAGGTGAGGGGTAGATCCGTTTATGATTAGCTTAAAAGTAAAATTACCCTGATCGCACACCTCTAGTGAAAAATCCACAAGCAGTAGTAGAAGTATTCTCCTATTTTCAGCCTCCCCACCAACCACGAGTACACCGTGATCCAAAGTGAGGAGGAAAGCAGGGCAAGGGACATGAAAAATATCAAGAGAAACGTAGAACCCATGTACGAATCAACGCTCTTGGGAACAGCAAGTCGTGAAAGAAAAGGAAGAACAAAGCAAATCACAATCAGTAGGAGTATGAAATCTTACGGAAAAACAAAGTTGGCACAAAAGACACGTCCCAAAGGATCATCGAGCACTAGTTCGTTCTTCAGATGCTATTAAGCTAACTGGCTCTACTAAAGTAGTGCACGGCAGCGGTTGATCACACTTCATCAAGAGCTATGGCTCAGGACTGAAGGCTGTTATGCTTCAGGGTTCTGGGGAAAACATCCGTGAAACCCGAGGGTATTTCGATCCTGCAAACCTTATTTCTCTCTGCTTGAATCATTTCAATGAACTGGTGTTTCAATTCTCAATGTCCAGAAGCAAACCAGGAAGCTGAAGCAGGCTAAATTAATTCTCTAGTGAAGTGATATAGCAGGTGTCAAGTTGGAATCTCTCGCCTCTGAGTTGTTGTTGTTATATTATCTCGACTCTAGAGTATTACTTCCGACTTTTACAGAATATCACATATTGTGCTAGTATATCAATATTCAATACTTCATGAACGGTAAAAATATACCTAAATTAGTGCCTTTTAGTGCTTAAAAAGAAAAAATTATTTACTCAAGTATTTAAATACATTCATGTATTTAAGTATTTAGTATTTAAATATATTTCAAAAATGTATTTAGTATTCAAATACTTTAATGTATTTGGTGTCCATCACTGATTGCAGCTGCATCTTATCATCATATGAAATCTGCAAGATACACTACAATATGCAGTCAAAATCAGACAAGAAATTGAAAACAATATAGCACAAGCTGGGAAAAACCTAATTTCAGCGTGGAACTCTAGCATGAACTCTATTCAAGACGCTTGCACTTTAATATCTGGACTTGTTGCCACGATATGCCTGCTTCATATGAAGCAAGAGAAGAAAGCGCTCTGTTTTTTATTAAGAACCTAACGTTGACTGAAGCGCTTAATATTGCAAGTGTGTTCAGGCTGCGTACCGTACTTAAATTTAATATTAAAGCTGCTGCAGATGGTCTCACACTACACATGTCGATTTATTAAAAACTGCATAAAACGTCACAAAATTATTCGAGGAGAAAATTTACATAAGCTTCGACGACCTNCCGTACTTAAATTTAATATTAAAGCTGCTGCAGATGGTCTCACACTACACATGTCGATTTATTAAAAACTGCATAAAACGTCACAAAATTATTCGAGGAGAAAATTTACATAAGGTTCGACGACCTGGTGACGCTTCGAAGTGTTCATCGAAAATGTAGCAGAGTGCAATTTTCGGTCTTATTTTATGAGCAGCGGATCCCGGTGAACTTCCCCGGAAAAGCAAATGCTTGATAAGCGAAAAGAAGACAACAAGCCTGACAGGGGGAAAGGGAATGTTTCACTGCACACGGAACCGGTGACTATGGCGCACTCGACCGGCGATGCATAGCCTATTGCAACAAGACACGGAACTGAGTGCATGAGCAATCTCTAAGGTTGTATGAAACCCAATGCAGACGAGAAATAAAAGTAGGGTATCTTTTGCCAACATATGCTCCACCAGACACCGAAAAAGTTGCTTTAGGACTGAATTCAGCAGGATGGGTCTAGGCCAGGGGGGAGAAGGGGCAAACGTTTTGACTCAGGGGCCACACAGACTTTTAACGATTGACGCACGGGCCGGAAAAGCACCCGAGGCATACTTTTCAAAGACATATTTGCTGCAGATATGCAATTTTGAAAAACTGTTAAGATACGATCCTCAGTTTCAATAAAATCAAGCTTCGAATACTTAACTTCAGCGCCCAATGGAATGCCCCCTTAGAGAAACGATTCTATCTCAAGTTACAGATAAGTCAGGCCCATAGTAGACATACCTTAATTCAAATTCCCTTCACCAATTATTAGTGACACATTTAAGGCATGTTCGATTGGGCCCCGAAATTAAGTAATCTTAGCTTAACTTGTCCGAAACTTTAGACAGGTGCGCTGGCTTCGACCCGGTGAGCTTAGCTCCAAACTCTGATACTTTTTCTGCAGTCGATTACCCTTGAGACTTACGAAAACTCAATCTTGCTCAGTTAAATAGTTTCCTGCCAGCTCTATGTAATCACTTGTTTCTAGCCCTTAGAATCCTATACGAATGACAACACCAAAGCTTCTGACGCGATCTGCGGATGAGCTGGCGTCGTAGGCATAATTTGGGTGTCCAATCGAACTTGCCCCAACATCGTGAGGCAGACACTTTCATAGCTCTGGCTACGCAATGGTGGATTGTTTAGAAAAATCAACGTTGTTTTTCACTGGAGAGAGTTGAATGGATGTGCTTCATTGAAAAAATTTAGAATTTGATCACATGTAAAAACAAATAAAAGATGAGAATAGAAGTGACATACGGACTATTTCATAAAAAGAAACAAATAAGCTTTTAAGAAATTAGAAAGGAACAATAGGAGAAGCCTCTCGACCTTCATTTTTAATGCAGGACCGGCATGGAAGCTTTGATAGTAAATTGAATACTAGCTTCAATTAGAAGCATGAGCAACGAATCAATTACTTAGAAATAATCAAAATCCATATTACGTTCCCAAGACGTTGAGAACGCGACACTGCAATGCACAGCATATCGAAAGGTAAAAGTATTTCAGCCCTAGTTCAGTAATGATGACTCTTTCTGGCGATATCAGTTCATGCTTGTGAGGGAGGAGGTTATTTCCAAACGAAAATTCCCAGTTTTTCTAATGGAGAAATGCAATGGTACGATTAGCATTTCACCCAGTGACAGTCTTAAAATTTTTCGGGTTAACTATGATGTAGTCGAGTTGAGGAGAAGAACACGAATGCCTATACATATGCCAGTAGTTTAAAAACAGATAAAAATTTGGAAAAAATCTGGTGTGTTACTTTGAATTGCGGCATGGGAGGTAGCGGTAAAACTAGAAACTGATGCAGTGTCACAATGTAAACACACACTCCCGAAAAAGTGGGCAGCTGGGAGGTGGAGGGGCAGCCATGCTGGGTGGCTGCCCCCCCCCCCCCTCCAATATTTTCGACGTTCCGCCGCCCCTGAATGAGAAGGAGTAACGTTGTAGCCGAAAAACCCTTACGAGGCTTCGTTCTTGATGCCGAGCCACGGCCGTAATGGTGCATTTTTAAAATTGTTTCGTAAGAAACAATAGCAACTTTAAAGTCAAATTCCTCTAAAAGTAAGCAGTTGCGATGAAAACGTTATTCATGAAACGTCTTAGAATGCCTTATTCTTCCTAAATATGTGAACAAAAACTGTTACGTATAAGACCCCCAATACCGGTAAAATTATTGTATAACGCAAGAAACTAGCACCACCACTACCGGCAATACAATACTGCATAATGCGTGTTCTAATGGGCCAGCTGGTTGTGTTTCAAAAACGTATAAGTAGTAAATAGACCCCGGGTATAGGGCCAATCACAGCATTCAAGCTAAATCTATACCCTCCTAAAAACGAGCATCTTTCCTACAATGCAGGAAATTCTTAATGGAAA
>LQNS02278156.1:4764064-4775012 GCA_001587735.2 Parhyale hawaiensis
CACTTTTGCTTATGGGATGGTCATTTTGCTCAGCATGCAGGCGGGGAGCTGAATGGAAAGGTTTAGCAAGTGGTAGACCGGTTCGGCTAGATACACCTAAATGTTGGTCAATGCGAGCTTTGAAATGTTGTCCGGTGCTACGAATGTACGAGGCGTTGCATCCTCTGCATTTGAAACGGTAGATGACACCTGATGACACGCATTTGCTACCGTTGCCTCGCTTGGCGGAGGTATGCGCTCTCAGAGGGCTCTAGTTGTAATTGTTTTATCCACCACAGCCTAGCTTTGGAATTTGTATCGTAAATGCTGCTCTGCACTGTAATGCAAAAGTAAAATCCTTAAAGTAATCAAATCATCCTTATATAATAAAACGCTTCGTGCATTTATTTATTTGTTTCGTGTCCGCTTTGAGGGAAATTGGCGAAAATTAAGCCAGGTTGCAGATTTTGTGATTCAGTTACGTTTTCGTAGAGATCGATGATCAGCTTGCAGAAAATGGTGAAAATAGGATCCTTTTCTCTTCATCTGGATGCACTTACTGCTTGAAGCACTTATTGAAATTGGGACAGTATGTATGTAGCTTCTGGAGTCCGACTTTATAACTTTTTTCTTTCAGGTCACGATGTATAAATTCGGCAAATAATCAACCGGACACTCACGAGGTGATGATTTTCAAGGGCTGTAGACAACTATTTCTTCTAGCTTACTGTCCTTACTAAATTTGACGATGTAGCTTTCTCTTCAAGTATTTCATGGGCACAGGGTAGTAGTTCTTCTAGTAGTAGTTCGGCTTCAGAGGCCGAAATTTGAACACTTCAGTGAAGCAGAGAGTTAAGTATGGAAGACGGTATTTATGGATAAGGCGCACTAACATTGCCTATAAGCTGACTGTAGGGGCATTGAAGTTTATTGCAGTGTCTTACTTAAAATTTTGCTTTGAAAGACGCACGTTTAATAAAGAAAGACGATAGGGAACGTAAAAGAAGAACGACATCACTACATTCTCATGAACGAAGATGTTCTATCAATAGAGAGATAAAGCGCCTATGGGGAGAGGCATAGTGACAACAAAAACGTGAAGCAGAAGGATTTCAGAAGGAAATAAGAGTTTCTAAGAAGCGTGAGCGGGAAAATAGGGAAACGGCAAGTCAAAGAAGAAAGCAAACATATTGACTATTGCATGAAATTTTTCACTCGCAGGTCCTCTAGTTTAATATATATTGTACAAGTTCGATTGTGTGTACCTACAACCAAACAAGTCCTATAGCTGTAAACAGCAAGTCGGAAAAGAAGAAGAAGAATAACAAAACACAGAAGCACAAGTAGAAGCGCATGTGGAAAAATTTACCGAATAGACAATTACATGATTTACATCCAACTTTACGAGCAATGTGCGAAAAAATTGTGGGACATGAAGAACAAAAAATGCATTTCACTAATGTATCATCCTTGAATTTTTTCTACCTTCCTGAAATAGCCAGGCATCACACACCTTGGGAACAGCAGACACGACATTGAATGCTGCACATACTGCTTTTTAAATGAGACATAATATGCCTACAGGAAATCTGGTAGCAATGACTAGATTGGATCCCAAATACCTACAGTATATCAGCAGTTCAACTAGTTCAACTAGACATACGGTAAGTGTTTTCCCTGAACTGCTATCCTGAATTACAAAACACCATGCAGTAAACTGACATGATTTGTTCGGCAAAATATTTTATGGTGGTTCTGATGCGACAAAGTTTTTAACGAGAAATAATTACTTCTAGGTGACAGCCTGCTGCATGAGTGAAATTTTGTACCTTTTTCTTTGTGCATTTAGTAATTGCAAGCAGTTTTTAAAATATACATTTATATGAATCAATAAAATAAATACATTTTACTAGGTACACAGAAGAACATGATGCCAGTGCAAGAGGCACAGCTTATCACTACCGTTACATTAGATACAAGGATAAGGTAAAACCGTCATTACACACTACACTGCGGCCCATTGTTTGGCCCCTGTTTAGTAACAGTCCGCGCTACCATCAGCTGTATATGTTAGGTAATTTGTAGCAAGGGTTATTGTAGATCATTTTCGGTAAGGTTTGTCAGATTTTCTTTCTTGATCCGGGGGCGAAGAACGCATTCTCTTGCCCTGACTTTAAAACAGTCATTCTTGCACAAGATGACTTCGGCATATTCATCAGTCTGCGAAAAACTGTATATTAAATATAGGCACACTTAAGCGACTAATAGACTGTTGCTTGAAATTCGGCTAAAGCAAGTTACAGTAGCGTAAATAGCAATTGCCCCGTAGCACCTGCCATTTGGCCTCTTCGGAGCAGTGACCAAGCTTCCTGATTAGTATATAAATGCTGCATGTTGCCCACTGTGTCGAACTTCCGCTTTCCGTCGAACCCAGTTAAGAGAAGCTGTTCACTTAATGCAGGATCGACACCATGGAGACAGTGGATAAATCGACCTGATGAATATATCTCAAGGTGGATAACGCTGAATGAATTTGGCTGACGGGACAGTCGTCCTCGCATGTGACAAATATAGATTTCGCTCTGATAACAGATCAAGCACGAAAATATAAGGGCACTAAGCTAATGTGTGCAAAAATGACTTACGGACATAGCTGCTGCAGCCCACGATCAATACAACAAATTACAACCTACTTGTAGACTGAGGCATTTGTTATTCATTGATTGCCTTCTGTAAATACGACGTGTGAAATGTAATAGAGCTTTGTCATGACGGTGAAAATAAAAACCTGTATTAATATCTTGCTGCCGTTGCTGCGAGCAATAAAATGTTGTTGTTCGAGTTTTTTGAAGTGCTGCAGAAAGAAGCATAACTATTTAAGAACTGGAATTTTTGAACGCAATATTGATGACCAAACTAAAGTACTCTAATTGTACATGAAATACAGCTACTGAACGAAGTATGTACATCCTGCGAAATGGAAAACGCATCATAATGTATAAGTTAGCCCTTATATAGTTCTGCATTTACTAAGCTTAGCACGGGAAGTGCAGCTGCTGTTCGAACGACATACAGTAATGCGCAAGGAACAAATACTAAATGTAATTATTTCAGGAATATTAAACTTTATTAACTTTATACTGTTGATCGGTATCGATCAGCTTAACGTATCAACAGAAAAGCTTAATATAGCTTTCTATAACACAGCTAGTCAGGCCATTGCGTGGCCAGCTTGTAATAGTAAAAGTTTGTTCAATGAATTTTTAATGCGGAGTATTTAGCTGAGTGCGTCTTTTTTATATACGAGCACCTGAGCATAGACTGCACCATGTCCTCGCGGTCCACTTCAATAGCACCTATTCTGATGAGTCTTAATGCAATAAAATCCTTTCTAATTAACATAATAAGGGCCTCAAACATTAGGAAGTATATAGGGTAACATCGCGACTTAGTCATTTCATGAATACGAAACGCGAACCTTCATAAAGTGGCCTCCGGTAGAAAGTGATCATTATTTCTGAAGAGTTAAACACGATATAGCTATAACTATAATTTCTAGAAATTTTGAAACAAAAACTCCATGCATATATACTGCGTATTCTGGTACCTACTTGAATATAAGATACAGTTAATATGTCCCCATTCAATGAGTAGCGTGCAGAGTGGGCGCCAAATGGGAGGGCCCCTGCATTCAAGGGGACTGGGCATCACTATGAGGTAAATAGCTGGACAAAGTGGTTAATATAAATGTAATGTAAATATAACTCCATTTCTGTATGTTCTCCTTTTTTGTGCTTACACACTGGAATTATTTTCGTTTCTTTCACTATGATTCAGTATGACGCTCCATACTGGAGACTCTGAGGCATACAATCAGAGTGTTAGCCCCGGAAATTACCCATCTTCCCCTCCACTTCGTGGAAATGAAATTTTTTATTATTGCTGTATAATATGAAAATCATCCGGAGTCAATTATCCTATTTAATGTTGTTTTAAGTTAGTCTATCATCAAGTGCATGAGGAAATTATTCCTTTTCCTAAAAGTAAATTATGCTGTTCAAAATAAAGATATATTACTGTTAAGGATAATTGAATATATTCTGTGTAAACTATGGCCATTATGATGTCACCCTATAGTGGCCCGTGCCGTCATTATAAATGACGGCAAAAAATTAACACTTCACCAAAACCCCCGCCGTTTTTTGGGCTTCCTCATTTTTCCCCTATCTTATACTGAAGAAAAAGATTCTAAGGTACCCAACTTTTTTTTTCGCCTTTTGAAATCTGAATTTTCTCCTTATCTTATTCCCATAGAGCGTGACAGGAAAGATATAAATATATAAATAATGAAATAAAAACACGACGTGAATTATTATACAGTACTGATTTCTATTTGCTGCTACTAATAAACATTTGCAAGCACACGTTATGAGTCAGCAATGATGAACAATTATTAACTGATATAATATTAAAAAATCAAAATACTTTTTAGAATTCTCATAAATAGTCCAGGCAATGTATGTTTAAATATTGTAGAAATTATCTTAATTCATATCGATGAAAATAAAGGACATCCAGGTTCCATGTATTTAATTAACGTAAAATAATACTTCTTCTTAACTACTCAAATAATTAAATCCGCCAAGGAGGTTAATTTTTCGTCGGGTTTATCTGTCTGTCTGTTTGTTTGTTTGTCTGTTATCAAGATAATTCAACGAGTTATGGACGGATTTAGACAAAATTTGCAGAGATTATAATGTATGTTAGGAGGAACAAATCGCTCATTTATTTCAACAATGACACAACTCAAAAACACCATTTTTCAGTACAAGCAAAATAAACTTTCAAATGTTGATACTGTCTTCCTCTTGGTATGAACTATGGAAATTTTATGATTATTTGTTGACTCAGGAGTGTTTTGTACGACGTGAGGCCCTACAACAGTCACGCTACAACTAAAATATGACGGTACTGCAACCAACCTATAAGTGATATTAAACATGNGGGCACTATTGCAGCTAGAGTTATGGCGTTCTTACCACAATTAAGTGCTCAGCTTGGCGGATTCAGTGGTATCCATAACTCAAAATCACCGAATTTTGAGTTATGTCATTGTTGAAATAAATGAGCGAAATGACTAACTTGTGGTTCATCCGTTTGTTTATTTGTCTGCCTCATTTTTCTTAATGCCGTAACTCGAAACGTTATGGACAGATTATTATGAAACTTACACGAGTTGTTAGGTTCGTTAGATATGTCGCTGTTTTTAATTTTATGCTTGTTAGCGCAATAACTTAAGAAGTTATGAATAGATCTTTATGAAATGTATAGGAGTTGTTGGTAATATTGCAAGACGTGACTGATTAAATTTTGGTGATGATCGGTTGATCTCTTGTGAGTTCGACTCGTGTTTCTCAGGATGTTTGCTGGCAGCATAACTCAAAAAAATTATTAACGAATCTTCAAGAAAATCACTCTAACTGTTAACACCTTTAAAAAGATGCAAATGATTAAATTTTAGTGTTGATACAAAGAAAATTATGGTCTCAGAATCAATTTGAATTTTTCATTACCGTTGCCTTGCTTGGCGGAGGTATGTGCTCCCAGAGTGCTCTAGTTATCTGTCTGGAGCTCAGTCAGAGGACCACAAAGAAAGAAATTTTATTTTTTTATATGAGTTGAGATGAATATTTGGTATTCATATATAGTAATCTATGTGTGCTTCATCTAGTCAGTTCATTCAGTCCCAGGTAAGTTGTATGAACCGTTCTTATTTAACATTTTACTAAGTGTACCAGTTTTCATGCTACATATTGATTTCATATTTGCATAATTGAATTTTAAAAAATTATAGTAAAATCGGCACCATTAGTGAACTCCTCCTGCCCGGTGGATAAAAGCTCATGTGGTACTGACTACGACTACGCATAAAGGCATGGTCATTTGTTCATAAACTGTAACAGGAATAACCGCTTATTCGATAATGTAACATAACATCAAAACACAATATCCTTACATCAAAGTACAACATCCTTACACCCACGTGTCGTCACGATGCACAAACTGGAAACATAGAAAATTGACATATTTTTTACCAAAAAATCTATTCTGTCTACATTTAGATATAAATCCCATCCATGGAGGTCATACCAAGGAGTAAGAGGATTTATAAGCGCTGTAAGCATATGAGCTTACTATAGTGAAACAAAGAAGTACATTTTTTTCAATTTAGGTTCTGATGACGTCACAAATCTAGAGCACTAAAGAGCACTGCGGCAGATAGTACTGTAGCTTCTGAGACAAAATCGGAGTTAGGATTCTACTTACCGGTTTCATCCAAAAATTCTTTTTTATAGGGATCAGTCAATTCAATTTTTGCCAGAACTGAAGGATATACTCATGGCCTTCCCACACGATGAGGCATGCCCTAGGGACACGTCCCATTTTGCTCTCTTTTTTCGCTCTCTAGCTGCTAGAGAGAGCAGGGCATGCCCTGCTTGTCAGCGAACTCAACACAGACTGGTTGAGAAGGGACGTGTCACCTTGTGAATAGAATAACAGCGAGTTCCCAGCAAAACCAGGGCGTGTTGACGTTCAAGTATTTAAATCGCCCGCACTCTCATGCCGGGTGCTGCCCCACTACGTGTGGAAGCAAACGTCTACACGGTCACTGTCCCACGGCCATGTCCCTGGGCCATGCCCCATTGTGTGGAAAGGCCATTAGGTAACACGCGTAAACAATTCGCTAGCTTCACTGATACCTCCGATGCATAAGTTTCATCTCAAAGTAACAACTGCCGTTCGAACAAGTATTGCTCTAAATTTTCAGCTGCACTGGAAGAAAGATGTTGCAGGTTATCACGATTATCTTTCTCAACATTTTTTTACCTCGAAGATCAAAAAGTAGACAGGTACATGAACACTCCGTACGGTTATAAAGATTTGGCCCTACGAACGGCTTATGAAAATTTTTTTGCGTTGCTGTAGAAAAATAATTGCTACATGGTGAAATCGATGACTTTTTTGAAATTACAAGGTTTGTAAGTATTGCTGCCATATTTTGAGTTTCTAAGTAAAATATGCAAAAATAAACCATAATAAATCTTCTCCCTTTTAGTTTTTCATGCACTCCTCACACGCTGCCCTGCTGCAGCCTGCAAGTCTACAGCTAGTACAACTCGGTGCTGACCTCCAGACTACTACACGATTCGGCGCTCCCCACTGAAGCATCGACCTCACTTCGCAGTGGTGGCATGTTTACATTGACTATGACAAAGCCATTGCTGTTGAAATAACGATAAGAACTTCATAAATAACAAATAACTAACTTGGCTAGCTTGTACTGCATACATTTGAGCATCGTCAGTGCTTGGTAATGATGCTAGCCTTATTGCATTATTGTTTTTATTTCAAATCAGTCGCGCGTTGCTTGGAAATCTACCAATATACAATAACATCCACTGACTAGCGGAGTGCTTGCGTTCAAGATTCTAAAGATCAAGGGCTACCTGACGCTTGCAATACTGCGTCATATTGTTCAGGTATATGCAAAGCCTGACCATTAATTTAGGTCGCTGTATCAAGTGCCATTTTCCACACCAACATAAAAAACTTGTAATGTATAATTTTCCATATCTTCATGAGCTCTTCGACTTCAGCTGCCATCAAAAACACTATGCACGAAGACCAAAACATTGCGCTTAAAACACTCGGAAAGCTCGAACAAAAAAAAGTCAAAACTAGAACATTTCCCTCATTACATGGCCTCCACTATTATGTGGTGTCTCGCTTCATATGTCTCGCACTGCTTACGTTTGTTCGATGTAGTCGATACTTGTGTCTCGCAGTACCTATACCTATGTAATTCCAGCTGCTAGTTAAATATGATAGTGTACTACCTTAGGCAATATGTTGTAAAAATAACTCTGACTTTAGATATCTCGGTAGAGCGGAAATTGTTTTAAGCATTTTACATCACCCAAATAGCTTATAACTCCCTATGGCCTTATGCAAGTTTAAGTGTGAAATAGGAGACGTTCACTGCCTTGATCCGTAGCCTATTTAAAACAGCCTTGTGAAGGGCATAAAATTTCCGATATGTATATGAATACAGTGTTAGTTACCTCCGCCAAGGATGTTATGTTTTTGTCGTGTTTGTCTCTGTTTCTGTCAGTCCGTCTTTCTGTCTGTATGGTTGTTTGTCACCAAGATTACTCAAAACGTTATGAACCGATCTCTACGAAACTTACAGGGATTGTTGGGCATAATAATAGTAACAGATGACTAACTTTTGATGAAAATCCGTACATCTGTTTGTTTGCTTGTTTGTTTGTTTGCCTGTCTACCTACTTTTTCTCAAAGTCATAACTCAAAACGTTATGAACGGATATTCATGAAATTTACATGAGTTGTTAGATATAATACGAAGAGAAAATGTGATGATATGTTTGTTCGTTTGTGTGTTTTTCGTTGCGTTTGATTTCATGCTTGTTAGCACAATAACTCAAAAAGTTAAGGATGGATCTTCATGAAATTTACATGAGTTGTCAGTAATGTTAAAAGACATAAATGAATAAATTTTGGCGATGATCGGTTGGTCCGTTTGTGTGTTTGTCTTATGGTTGTCATAATGTTTGTTAGCAGCATAACTCAAGAAGTTATGAGCAGAGGTCGATGAAAATTGAACAAATTAACAAAAATGTTTCAAAAAACAACTTACCAAATTTTGGTGATGATCGATATGTCCGTTTATGTGTTTGACTAATGTTTGTCAGAATGTTGATCAGCAGTGTTTCACTTATTTTTGTTAAAGTTTGTCTGGAACATAACTCAAAAAGTTAGGAATGGATTTTCATGGGATTAATCGAAATTGTTAGACACGTTGAAAGACACAAATTACGAAATTTTGGTTAAAATCGGTGTCTCCGTTTGCGTATCCTCTTCTGTCCCATAATTCTCGCCAGGTTACGGGTAATAATGCTTCATGATATACAACTTAAGGTAAATTTCACGTATCATATTTATGAATAAGAAAACCAGTCATGAAGACTATAAGACAATGCAAACGATTCGAAATATGTGATATATGCACGTTGGATTTTGTATGGAAAATTTATTTTTTGGCTATATTGTCGAAAGATTCCATTAGAATTTACAAAGCACGAAGAAGTAACGGGCAGATTTGCGTTTCATTTCTTTGTAAAATATTAACCTAAGCCGGCGCGAACTCTGAGTAAATATATTTATTTACTCTGAGGGCGCGAACGACGCCATCGCTGTGACGCAACCTGCGTTCTGTGTTGCATTTCGTGATAGTTGAATCATTTTCGTGTTTTTACAAGTTCTGTCTGTTGTCAAGGTTTGTCGGTATTAGTTTAAAAACACAATATATTGCTCAGTAATTTCACTACTAGAAATGAACTGAGCAATATTTGCACACGTTCTGATAGAGATGCTATCCAAATCAGCCGGAAATTATAGTAGGTATGTAGCCTATATATCTAGATGTCTGAACTTCTGTCAAAATTGCCGCTCGTTTCGACTATGGTCACTTTTTTATTTGAATACTAGCTCTTTTTTTCTGAGTTTATTATATGTATTGTGCAATAAAAAAGTTATTTTTACAATTACTTTGCCTTACAAGCGATGATAGATAGCCCTACCAGCGATAATAGATAGCCTTACAAGCGATGATAGATAGCCTTACAAGCGATGATAGATAGCCCTACCAGCGATGATAGATAGCCTTACAAGCGATGATAGATAGCCCTACCAGCAATGATAGATAGTCTTACAAGCGATGATAGATAGCCCTACCAGCGATGATAGATAGTCCTACCAGCGATGATAGATAGCCCTACCAGCGATGATAGATAGCCCTACCAGCGATGATAGATAGTCCTACCAGCGATGATAGATAGCCCTACCAGCGATGATAGATAGCCCTACCAGCGATGATAGATAGCCCTACCAGCGATGATAGATCGCCCTACCAGCGACGATAGATGCTCTACCAGCGATGATAGATAGCCCTACCAGCGATGTCCTCGCCTTTAGTAGTTTCTCGTTTTAATTTGCTTGTTTTTCGCTATAAGTGCAAAACTGTAGTTAATAAGAGAAGAAGAAAGGAGTAAATTACATACTTATGTACGTCTATAATGATTAATGAGAATGTCGAGTTGATCATACGCTCCTCGAATACCCGGATAAATCACTCGATCATATACGTGGTTGATTGATAGAGAACTCAACTTAAGCAAATGCAGCTGCACCGTAATATCAATGAAATCATCGAGGTACATTACAGTATACAACAAACATTCAGCCACGAAATTGAAAACTACACACCTCAGGCTTCGAGAAGCTTAATTCCAATGTAGAACTCTAGCATGAACTCGCTTCCAGGCGTTTGCACTTTAATATCTGGACTTGATGCCATGATAAGCCTGCTTCATAAGAAACAAGAGGAAAAAGTGTTCTGCTTTTTTTTATTAAAAACCTAATGTTGACTGCAGCGGTCAATATAACACGAGCGTTGAGGCTGCATACCGTACTGAAGTTAATATCAGACCAGCTTCTCAGGTCTAATACAACACGTCTCGATATATTAAAGACTGCTGAAAACATCAGAGTATGATTCGTTGGTGAAAGTTAGTAAACGTTTGACGACCTAGTGATGCTCCGAAGTTATGTAGGTCGAAAACTGCACAGTACAACTTTCGGCGTTGTTATATGGACAGTGTCTGCCTGTGAACTTCCCCCGGAAGAACAATTGTGTTATAAGCGAGAACAGGAGCACAAGCTCGGCCGGCGGGTACGTTTTACCGAACACGGAACTGGTGATGGAGGCGCACTCGATCTATCGACGATGCATATTACAAGGAACGGAACTGAGAGAATGAGCATTCTCTTAAAATTAATTTCTCTATAGTTGTATAAGAGACCGCAGATTTGCTTCGAGAATAGAGAA
>LQNS02278156.1:4775112-4788209 GCA_001587735.2 Parhyale hawaiensis
TTTGAAAAAGTTCTATTTATTTTCCATTAAGAATTTCCTGCATTGTAGGAAAGATGCTCGTTTTTAGGAGGGTATAGATTTAGCTTGAATGCTGTGATTGGCCCTATACCCGGGGTCTATTTACTACTCGTATATTAACAAAACTTTAAAGTTCTCGGCGAAAACGTTATTCGTGGAAAAACTTCTTAGAATGCGTTATTCTACTTTCATATTTCATTAAAATAAGCTCGTGATTACACAATTAGTTAAAGACTTAGTAGAACCTGTTCGAACACACGCACGATCATCGTGTTCCAGTAATGTTGGCCGGGCGTGTTCCAAAAACATATATCAACTCAAAGTTCCTGACGAAAACGGTATTCATGAAAAAGGTGAAATTTTCGAAGTGCACATTGATCACATACGGTATTTCTGTTGGCATTTTTAATTTAAAAAAGACAGTCTAAGACGTTTTTTATCAATAAAGTTTTCGTCGCAAATGCTTCATTTTCGAGATATTTGACCTTAAAGTTTCCATTCTGTTTCTATTACATCCGCCATTGCAGCCATGTCGCGCTGTACCTTTGTTTATCAACAGAAGCGCGATGCTCGTACTCGTTGTTGGAACACACCTGATTGAGTCTTTAACTAATTGTGTAATTGCGAATAATTGTGCAATGCCCAGCTTATTTTGTCTACATATGTTCGTAAAATAAAGTGATCTAGGACCTTTTTTTCTTAGGAATAACGTTTTCTTTGGAAACTTTCTAGTTCTATGTCTTTAAGACTGTTTCGCTGCCCAGCACTTGTTATTGGAAAACGCGCCCCTGCAGACTGTGGTATTATTGGAACACGCTTCAGTCTCCAACTAATTCAGCAATGATGCGGTGTGCTTCTTGCGAGATACATTATTTTACCGGTATTGATGACTTCATGCGTGATGGTAAGTTTTTTGTCGACATATTTAGGCATAACATGGCTATCTAAGACTTTTCAAGAATTACGTTTTCGTTGGAAATGCTTAGTTCTCCAGATATTTCACTTTAAGGTTCCCATTGTTTTTCTATCGAAATTCGCCATTAAGACCGTGTCTCGCCATCTACTATAGAACCAAGCCTCTTAATAGTTTTTCGGCTACAACGTGGCTCTTACTCACTTAGGTTAGGGAAGCAATGACTGGTTATCGTACAGCGATATCGCCTTAGCCAAAATGGCGGATCGTATTTCCTCTCTGAGAAAAACAATGGGAACTTTAAAGTCAAATATCTCGAAAACTAAGCATTTGCGACGAAAACGTTATCAATGAAAAACATCTTAGAATGCCTTATTTTATTGCAATAAAAATACTAGATGTGATTAATGTGCACTTCGGAAAATTAACCGTGAAATACTTCTTAGAATGCGTTATTCTACGTCTATATTTCATTAAAATAAGCTCGCGATTTCACAATTAACTCGCGATAATAAATTAATTAAAGACTTAATAGGACGTGTTCGAACACGTGTACGATGATCGCGCTTTTGTTGATCAACAAAAGTAGACGTCAGCATGGCTGTAATGGCGAGTGTGACAGAGAAACAATGGGAACTTTTAAGCAAAATATCTCGAAAACTAAGCATTTGCGTTGAAAACGTTATCCATAAAAAACGTCTTAGAATGCCTTATTTTCCCTATATATGCCAACAAAATACTAAATGTCATTATATTGACCTACTCGGAAAATTCACCGAATTTAAGTTTGCAACCCTCTTTCTTTTGATGTAACTAAAACAACAAATGTTCCAAATTTCCAAGGCTGTTTTTCTGTAGTTTTAGCCTTTTTTCATTACTTCATGGACATTGGAAGTACAACCGATGACGATGCCCATCGTATACCATCGCCGTTGGGATGTTCAGCCATTTCATTGGACCAGTTCTTCCTCAAAACACCATCGCCGATGGATAAAATAGCTATCGCCGATTGTTTGATACATATTCCATCTGACCATCGCTGTCGCCGATGGATTTTCGCTATGTTCCATTGTAAAATCGTAGTTCATCCGATAGCATGAAGACCATCGCCATCGTATAATCGGCGATGGCCATTGAGCCAGGTTCTGGGAAATAATAATAATAACTGGTACACTTTCTTAATCAAGAAATTATTTCGTACATAATTGTGCACAATTGCATTTTCGTAGCTTTAAGGGTGGCACCAAAAAATCGTAACTCAAAGTTAACGATAGTTATGAATGCATAATGAGCTCACTGACACAAACTTTGCTAAGTGCCGGCTGCACAAAAGTTCTCATTTTGAGGCGACATTGTACGTACTTTGCGAAGCATAAGACTGTTGGGACCTTAAAGTACGATAGTCGAGCTTTCCAAAATTGACCTGAGGGAAAATTCATTAATTTCGATGAACGTCTTTTTATCAGGATTTGGTCTACTTTTAGATGAGGTACTTTTATATTACAAACAAAAGCTCCGTAATTATTAAAACCTCCTATAAGAAAACACTGATTATCATAGTCAAATCTCAATATTAAATTGTGATTGAGAACTTGCTGGAAAGGCAATGTTAAAAAATATATTCCCCAAAGGACCATGCAACCCAAAATGCAGGTGAAGTTATGGCCGCGAACAGACGTAGATACCAACAGTGGAGCATGGAACGTCGACAAAAATTCCATCTCTGTCCCTAGTTTTGTAATACAAACTGGCAGCGCAATCCGTGTCTTCGTTGGGGTCCATGGCGTCCCATATAGATGATGTGTCCGTCCTTCCATGTCCACACTCCTTCCACCTTGCTCACTCTTACGAAGACCATTATCATCCCGGGTGAGTAATCTGCAATGAATTTTTACTGCAATGAACTCATTAACCTCACCTTATGTTTTCAAGTGAACGCTATTGTACAGTACTTTTCCATGCACTTTTGTTCGTATCTTTCTGACTTGGCTCCTGGGGCGAGCACGACTCATGAATGGACTGTAATAGTCATGGGTGTAGTCTGGGTAGCCAGAATTTCGTCAAGGTGAGAAAGACGTGAGGTGAGACTCGGTACATTGGAAGTCCCAACTACCCCCCACCCCCAACCCCGCTTGCCTCGGTCTTAGGTCATAAATAGGGCTGGGACAATATGCTCTTATAGACAGAGAAGTCAGTGATAACTCCAAAACAAAGACAAAAAGCTCAAACGTAAAGCTATGGCGGTAACACAACCTAGAAAAGTAGTCCGCTGTAGGAGCCTACACTTACTGCAATTTGTTGTTTTGGAGCATACGTATTGTCACAGCCCTAGGTCATAAATCATATCTTCTGGTTATACTTTATTTTAAAAAGGTTAGTTTCTTCTCTAAAATGGAGTTCTGCAGATGCACAAGAGTGGGGGGATGCAGTGGCCACAGTTTGTCACTGCCAATCTGCGAAATCAACCCTCTTGGCGAGAGAAACAGGCAGATTGCTCTAATTGCGTGTCACAAGCTGTTGTGTCATGTAGTCGGTTAAAAGATAAAGTTAAGTCTGACTGCACCCTCCGCTGGGAAACCCGTACGCACTGATTTGTGCGGCAGACATAGGCCAACTGGCCCCAGAGGAGTAAGTACAGCTCCAGCCGACGACGGGTCGCTTAAAACTACTATAGCGCCGTAACGCAAGGTTCCACGACTCGCCACTCTCTACACTAATATAGCAATGCACGGCAAGCAAATTTGCTGATACAGCGAGCCGAGCGCCATGACAAAGACAGCCTGGTCTGGGGATCGTTCCCAGGACCCTTAGCTCCACTGTGAAACGCGCAACAGCCGCTGCCACCGTTGCCGTTGCCTCTAGTTAGGCTCTGCCTAACTTAATTTCACTCCCCACACCCATGTTGTCAAATAACATTACCTTAGTTCAGTCATGGGTTACCTTAGCCTCAGCTAGACCTTTTGGATATCCTCTTGCCGTTCCTTGTTTGATTCCTGCCATTAAATGATCCTGCTAAATATTCCTCACTTTAGCATGGTTTCTGTTTTATGTGTTTATAGAAAATATTTCTAAAATGTGGCTATTGAACTAATATGAACGAAATTAAAATGAAGACGTCATGCAGAATTCTGCAGGGTGCATTAGTAGTTGCCGAACCCAATACAGAAATGCTTTGTTTCTGGTGGGGAGAGAGATAGCCTTGAAAGACACAAGTTATGTTATGATCTCTCTCTCTCTCTCTCTCTCTCTCTATCTATCTCTCTATCTATCTATCTATTTAACAATGAAGAGCTTTTTAAGAGTTTCGTCTTTTATTACATTTGATATGTGTACATACATTGACGCTAAATAACTTTAGTTTTGACGATCTTTATTGTTAAACTATTCCAGTAATTCCGCAATGAAGCTCGTGTAGCATCCGCCGAGGCAGCAACGTGAGTGCCGTTATTATTAATCTACTCTCTGGGATTGGGGCTGTGCCCTGTCCTCGGTCATCAAAAGTGACCTCGTTGAATTTGCCTCCTACAGCGGGTGATGGTGTTACGCCTCGAGGCGTTCTAGTTCATTACCGTTGCCTCGCTTGGTGGAGGTATGCGCTCTCGGAGTGCTCTAGTTTTACTTATTTTTAATACGAATGAACTACCTCCAAAATGAAATGACTGGTTGATATATTTCAAAGCTGTGTCTCTGCGTTAGGAAATGGTTTATTATATTTGTAACAGCTGACTTTTTTAACTTCGATGACAAGTAGCACTACAAGCGATGCTTTCGCCTTTAGTAGGTTCTCGTTTTAATTTGTCTGTTTTTCGCTATAAGTGCAAAACTGTAATGAGAGAATAATAAAGGAGTAAATAACTTCTGTACGTCTATGATGAGTTAGGTTAGGTTTATTACACCCAGATATGAGAATGTCGAGTTGGCCACACGAGGCACGAATACCCGGATAAATCCCAGATGAATCACTCGATCATGTGCAAAGTTGATTGATAGAGAACACATCTTTAGCAAATGCACCTGCACCGTAATATTAATGAAATCATCGAGGTACATTACAATATACAACAAAAATTCAGCCAGGAAATTGAAAACTACACACCTCAGGCTTCGAGAAGCTTAATTTCAATGTAGAACTCTAGCATGAACTCGCTTCCAGGCGTTTGCACTTTAATATCTGGACTTGATGCCACGACAAGCCTGCTTCATAAGAAACAAGAGGAAAAAGTGTTCTGCTTTTTATTAAAAAACTAATGTTGACTGCAGCGGTCAATATAACACGAGCGTTGAGGCTGCATACCGTACTGAAGTTAATATTAGACCTGCTTCTCAGGTCCAATACAACACGTCTCGATATATTAAAGACTGCTGTAAACATCGCAGTATGATTCGTTGGTGAAACTTAGTAAACGTTTGACGACCTAGTGATGCTCCCAAGTTATGTTATGAAAATTGCAGAGTGCAATTTTCGGCGCTGTTATATGGACAGTGTCTGCCGGTGAACTGCCCCCGGAAGAACAATTGTGTTATAAGCGAAAACAGGAGCACAAGCTCGGCCGGCGGGTATACGTTTTACCGCACACGGAACTGGTGATGGAGGCGCACTCGATCTATCGACGATGCATATTACAAGGAACGGAACTGAGAGAATGAGCATTCTCTTAAAATTAATTTCTCTATAGTTGTATAAGAGACCGCAGATTTGCTTCGAGAATAGAGAAAACATTTAACAGCAATTAGGTTTCATATGCAAGACTCAGAAACTCGAGCGTTTCCCATTCAGATCCCAGAGTAGTATATAAAGCCGCAAGATACGCGTTCGTGATCTTTCGCCCACGCGCCCTTCCTCTGCGCGTGACCTTCCGGTTTAAGACGGCCAATGCGCTTCCGGTGTAGCGAGGGAGTCAGGGGGGACGCGAACCGAAAGTGGGCGGGGCCTAGGAAACTGGAAGCAGGCAGGGCCCAGATGTCAAAGGTCAAAGGTCACGAACGCGTATCTCGCCGCTTTATATACTACTTCCCAGTAGAGTGCTACGCCGCATTTCACATCCGTCACGCCGGTGGACCGTGCTAAAATTAAATCGTTAAGGTAAATTACTCGACCATTAATTGAGACGCACATATTTCAGCAGACACCAGAAATATACATGATTACTGACAACAAACCCTTTTCGATTATGGATTCGGGAGGACCCGACGCAGAAGCACTCCTTGTAAGACGTTGAATGTTTCATCTAGCAAGAATACCGTCGGATATGAGGCCGACTGGTAGATGTTAGAGACCGATCATTTCGACTGTGCTGCATGTAGGGTAAACATGCGGGTCATATATACTTTATGACATTCTCAACCTAAGATATTTTCGATCATTGATCTAACACATTGAAGGACCATGCATATTCGTATAAATCTACCTTCTTTAAATAAAGACAAATAAGTTTTGTGAATTTATGTGATATCAGATTTTCTATTAGTTATATTAAGCGAATAACTGTTAAGTATCACAGTGTCGGCTAAAATTGGCAGTTATAACAAATTCATCAGCCTGGGACGTTAAAGTCATCCATCCCTCATCATTCCAAGCTACAAAGGAGCAAAAGCCTTTGCCCGGAGGCAGTACAGACAGGGAAAAAACTTGCGTATCGCCGGAAAATATTAAAGACTGGAAATCGATAAAATTTAGTCTTTTTGGTGTTGTTTTCCGTTTTACTGAGACCGATAACTGATTTTAAGCCAGCGGCTTAACCGTTACACGCTTAGTGCAGCGCTCACTAAACGCTCCTTGCATACAGTATCTCTTTTATGGTCTTGACTGCCTGCTGTCTGCAAAACAATCATATTAAAGGGGTTATGGATGTCAATTAAGATACAAAGCTTGGAAGAATATCTTTAGTTCTCTAGCAGAGCCCGACTTTTGATGCCTGTTCAGCACTCACTCAGTCGCAACATGCTAACATTAGGCATAATAAATTCTGTGCTAACTAAAATATTATGTTAGGTTTTCTCGTTCTTTACAGAAAAAGGATACTAGTCTCAGCTGAATTACGTACATAAAGTCATGCTATTCAGTCATTGTATACGAAATCCCTTTTTAAATCAGGCTGTCTCCGTCTCCTACAAAAATACAATTATAGAAAATATTCTTCTAGCGAAAGAAAATAGCCCCAAGAAAACGAATCAACTTGTAGATATTGAACTGACTTTGCAAAAGGGTCCGTCCTTAACTGAACAAGTGCTTGAATTACCAAAAGGCCTACACAGTTCTTTGGCGACCGCCTCACACAGAGCAAAAAGTTTAATATTCCAAGAAATGCAGGCCGGCAGTGTCGTTCTGCAGCGCCGACCATGGAAGCGGGTCCTGAAATTTACCACACCAGCAGCAGAGCGTCGCGCGGTACCTTGTGGGACTCATACAATTGTGATGGTCTGCGTGGGCGTCACTTTAATGAATAAATGAATAGCTTAAACTGAGTCAGGGTATTTTTTCTGGATCTAAATAGAGGGAGAAAAGCCTAACGAGAACTGAATAAAAGATTTGGTACACTTCGTTGTTAATGAATGAAGTCTAGACAATTCAAGATGATGTTTAGAAAAAAAAAAACTACTCGCAGGTATGTTGGAAAAACATTTAGCTTCTCCGCGTCATCAGAGTAGTAGGTTACCTGTGAACAAAATAATTCGTAGAAAAACAGGCCTATTGCTTCAGAAACATAGGAAAAACGGCTGGAATAGTAGATTACTCACCGTGGTTTTATTAATTCCCAGTTTCCTAATGCGATGAATACGGCATACATGCGTAATTTTCTGTGATAATTATTATTACTATGAAGCACAGTAGGGCAAAAAGGTGCTTTTTTATTAATTATGCCTCTTAATTTTTATTATGCGGCATAAAAGGAAAAATCATAATAAAATTCAATTGGATCTTTGTTTGTAAACAAGTAACTTCAGGTGTCATTTAATCTAGTAGTGAACACTAAATGCAATAGTTAGCACATTACAGGTCCCAACATATGGCACCTATAAGTTCATATCTTTTCCTTATCGGATGACATTAATTAACAAAAGTTCATTACCTGAACACTCAATTTGTGAACAAATATCCTGCGCTGTATTCTAAGTTCAACAAGCGCAACTCAAAAATTACGCTCGCATTGGCTGTATACTCAGAAACTTGCGTAAAATTTGAACGTAGTCAATTTCTTACGAATCTGGAGCTAGTCGCCGTACGTCACATCCAAATGAGTAAATAAGTTATTTTCTAACCAAGTTGATCAACATCATCCGACAGTTGGTAGAATTAACCACTTCTACTGAGGAATCGCTCATACATTTATCAGTCATTTTTACTTCTGAATTTACTTTTTTCGTGATTGATTGTCCAATTTATCTCTTACTTCTTTACAATAACATAATTTCAAAGACTGTTGTCTTAAGATTGAAGAAAGGTTGTGATGCTGAGAGAACAAAAGTCAGCATAAAAACTGCGCAGGTATAAACAACTTAAAAACGACTGGTTACTTCCACCAAGAATGTTATGTTTTTGTCGGGCTTGTCTGTTACTCTTCATTGGCAGAGATAACTCGAAAAGTTATGGGCGGATCTTTACGAAATTTACAGGGATAGTTTTTTGGCAACGCGAACGACTGGTATCAATTTCATCCCTGAATTTCTGGCAGTTCGGGAAAGAGGTTAGTAACGCTTTATCCCAATAATATCAGCTACGCTTACCTCTTTCGACAGTTTTACTTGGACATTTAACAACCTGACGCAATGTGTAGTATATCCCGAAATCCTAACCAGCGCCAGCATGAACGACAAACGAGTGCTAGGACGAGTTCATTGCCAATATTTTTAACTAAGAGGTAACCTTGTATTCACATAAACCTCAAAAACACACGTACCATAAAAAAATTTCTTGATATTAGCTGGAAAGCAACGCTCCCTATGTTGTACATATTTGCCCTAATGTCATCAACTTCCGGGTTGGCATTTTCCATAGCGCGCCACAACGCAACTGAACACGGGGCTGTAAAACCCTAGGATTCTTTACTATTTATGTGTCGTAGAGTATACCGCGCTAAGGTAAGGACTGGGAAAATGTTTCCTTGTATTGTTATAGGTCGATGTTCACGCTCAGGCTGCTTAAAAAAATCTTCAGTTTTTTTTCTGTTATACCTAAGAATTTCCGTACATACGTAGATAGTGCAACTACAGGAGAATCGAAAATACCGCGGCAGTTATTTCGTCAGTGACTTGCTTCCTGTGTTTGATACAAATAAATATTTTCAGAGGTTCTCGCCTTTTGGTGGGATCATCTTGAACGCTAAGCTCATATTTCTCAAGTGTTTCTCGCAAGATTTTAGGGTACTTTGTATGGAGGGTAGACTCAAGGAATGAATATTCATCACTCGCAGACGCTTGTAAATGAGGACGTCCGGAGATCTACAGCCTACTTATAGGCCGAGCGTGTCAGGATTTTTAACAGCGGCAGCCAAAAAAAACTAAAGCAAAGCTTTTCAGGCGCACTGATTCTTTTATGCGTTACACTGTGGAGACTCTCCTCTGTTGGAAGAGTTATGCTTGTGCAAGAATTTTATTCTCTGCAAAGAAAGTTTCACTCTTTTCCAATGGAACCCTTTGTTCACTGCCGTTACATATATGTTACACTTAATATAGCATTATTCCTGTGAGAGATGGGAACTCATGTATTAAAGAAAGGATTAACCCTATACGGACCTGCACACTTTATAAACATAGTGTAAACAATATTATTCCTAAATGTAGCCTACCTTCCAATTTATTCATGTATGGTTAACTCATAAGCGCATGTGTTCGTTGTATAACCCTACCACCGAAAGGATGTTTTCTATCCTTTTAATTAATATTTTTCACACGAATATTTGTGTTTATCGTGGACAATAAAAGTTTACTTTTTTGGGAAGGTAGGCAGCACTTAGCCCCTGTCCTTCCTGGACGTCTTTTTTATGAATGCAGACCACCCACTGGATGGTTCAATATGAGCCCATACTGCCTTCGTCAACCTACCTCTGAGTTCTTCCAGTTTTGCTCTGCTGTTTTGATTGGTTCAAAACGAATTCATTATATTCGTGTTCGCATGCTCAACCTGTAGTAGTCTATAAAGCGTCCCTATCTATAAAGATAAAGCCTTATGAGCGCGACTCATCTCCTTCTATTCCTTATTTTTCAAATTATCTTCAATTAAGTCGCAGTCCGTTTCTTAACTAGAGACTTGTTTTTATTGTACGATTGTGTAGAGCCTCAGCCGCTGATGAGCTTCTAAATATTTGTGATCCATAAGTATCTTTAGCATTCAAGTCCTACACTAAAATCATTCCAGTGACGAGTTTGTTTACGAAATAGATTATACTATTTATTAACGTGTTAAAAATTGAAAAACTTCACTCAGTACAAAGAAATATCAACAATTATTTAATTGCCGAAATCCTCTCCATTACTTACCTGTAAATGTGTTAAGTAAGATATGCTTCACTGCTAGTACCCAGAGACTGAATCTCATTTGCTTTCCATGCCCTCAAGTGGCAAGAATACCTCTGTTTTAGAATCCAAAATTTATTTTAAACATCTCAATAAAAATAATAATGTCTCAAAGGGCAACAAGAAACGTAAATTAACGGATTAAATATCAGGCTGCACCGACAGATCTACTTGGTTACAAATGCTAAAGGAATATGAAAGTACCTTGGAATCCCAAATCAGGTTCCGTTTATCCTAAATGTTGTAGATTTGATAGACGGCTGAATCCGGATTTATATTATTAACATTTTTAATATACTTTTTTGAAAAATATATAAGGCTACAGCGAAAGCAAATTACTCTAATGCAAGAACGATCTGAATACCGATTGAAGGCTCCTTCGATTAGACCCACAATTAAGCACTCGATGCTTGACGGCGTAGTCATCAACTAGCTAGTGAACTAGTTCTATATATTTTGGAATAGAACTGCTCTGCGCCTGTATTTATGTTTAGCTAGGAGCCGCCCACTGCCAGTGTCCTTGTTTCGAACTGCGCAGCCCTCCTTACTCCACTTACATTTGTTGAGCCCGAAGCCCCCCCCCCCACGATACCCACTCACAGCGTCTCAACAGAAGAAGCGACTGGATGACAAACTCCAAAGATTTAAGGTATTTTCTGCATCTTACTCTACATGCTCCCAGCCTCTGTCTCTCTACATTCAAAGCAAGGCCACGGGGTTCACCTTGTGCCCTTAGCGTACCTTTACGCAGACACTTTAACGGCAGAGAAAGTTTGGTGCAAAATTGCCAATTTCCGAGTGCAGTACAAATACCGCCCATATTTCCAGGCCCGGATACAGGCGGACAAAATACGACCCACTTCATCCCTGCAATAAAAATACAGGCTGGCCAATAGCCTCTCTTTGCACTGAAATCACTCCGTTGCTGGAGCCATCTGTTTCTTGCCTTAATTTCGGCAAGTGAGATAATTCGAGAAGATACTTTACAGAAACCAAAGTCGTTGTGGTAATTTGAGTGAGAAGGTGCTTTAGCTACAATAACGGACGCATGAAGACGTTTAAGCAACCGTGAAATACAGTGGTACGATATCGAGCGGGAAAAGATACGTTAGTTACAGAAACGGATGCCTGAAGACTCTTTTTAAACCCTAAAAATAGTGACGAGACAACACGTTGGATACGATAACGGATACAAATAAAATTTAATAACCGAATGGAAATAGAATGGAAATAGACACTTTTATTTAGATTGAAATCCAGGAACGGATTAAAAATAGCGCTAGCCAGCAGCCGATGCGCTATCGAAAGGAAAACTACTTGCTTTTGCAACTTTATGAAACAATAAGTGATGGAAAACCTGCTATGATACAGTAGCGGGACGGCAAAAGTGTAGAAAGTCCTTTGGTGTAGTAACTAAACGAAAGTTTCGTAGTCGCAATAAAATATATCTACTCCAGTGAAACAGTTTTGCACCGGAAGAATTAATACAGAAGATTTCATACGCCAAAACTTTTCAACTTCGTGACTCAAAACAAAAATTATCCCAAGTCAACACATTACCTCACTATCAAAAATTACTTGAATTAATAAAGGGTTTCATGCTTATTGTACAAAAATTAGCCCTCACTAATTAGAATTGCTCTTTGTGTCGTCGTCGTCGAACTCCGAAACCTAAGGGCGTGCGTACACGTGCCCAAAAGTTGCATTGCCACGCAATTCTATATCCAATTGCGTTGCAGGCCAAGGCATTGCTACGCTACTAAAAAAAATATCTAAGTTATGAGTGAATTTTTACGGTGTAACAAGCAGCATTGGTCATGATACCTTGTACTTCTGAGTTAGTTTAAAGTTGCAATTATGCATAATTTTAGGGTGACATTCAAGCTGCCGAAGCGAAAAGTTGAGTGGCAGCAATTTTTCAATAGTGTGCCCACGCTCTAACAAAACAGTTTGACAGGTCATCGTGAAAGTTAAATTCTACAGAGCCATCAGAACGGCCCTATATGTACTTCTTACTTTTAAGCCTTTATTTTGTAACTAGATAAACACAACAAATGTTCCTTATGTCTTTCCAGCTTCCGAGTCCCTTCAGTTCGTAACTATAAACATGCAAGCGCTACTCGTGTATATTTGTTTACAGTTAACTTTACACTTCAGAAGCAAGGCTGATATTTTTCAGTTTTTCTTGCCCAATGAAATTATTCACTAGTTTACCTCTCACATGTTTACTCTGCCGTTTACATTCCCAATTCCCGAAATTATAAGGATATTGGCAGCGTCCCCTGCCGTTGCAACGGATGCTCAATGCCCCCGCTTCTCTGCTTCCTTTCGCAGTAGTTGACATGAATAATCCGCATCTACGGATCTACACCGTTATGTTTATTTGGAAGATCGTAACGCACGCCAGGTCCGCCTCTATGAGTGCATTAAGATCTAAGTTACGACACCCGTAACGATGAAGCGATGATATGGGACAGTTTACGCAACATCTTTTGAGCAATTCTCTTGCATGGGCGCTAGGTAGAGGCATTGCTCCGTACTTTTATTTCGACGTAAAATGTTACTGCCGGCACTACAGCACTGGTATTGAGTTGGCCTCTCCAACACCCCTGTTGCAGCTTGTTTTTATCTTGCCACTGAAACAGCAGCGTTC
>LQNS02278156.1:4869253-4902027 GCA_001587735.2 Parhyale hawaiensis
CCGCTGATATACTGAGCTTAAATATATAGATGGAGTAAAAGTGAGAAGAAGTCAGCAGAAAATGGCCTGGGAAGCTTTGGTCGTTAAGTGCTTCTAACACTCCTTCGACTGACTTCTACCCTCATATTATTTGTTTTAACATTCAGAAATAATATTTTTTTAGACCTCAAAAAGTTAACTACGCAATGACTTTGCCTACAGGGAACACGACAAGGATCCTGAGACATTCTTCCAAGTGCTGTTTAAGCTGGCGGAGAGCAGACTCAACTTCCGGGTGTCGGTGCTAGGCGAGTGCTTCTCCCAAACGCCTCCCATTTTTGAAGAAGCAAAACAGAAGCTACGGAATTTTATCGTCAATTGGGGCTATGCCCAAACTCGGGACAAGTAAGTCACCTGAACTTTGGGTGTGCTTGGCAAAATACATGAAAATTTTTACAAATATCCCGGCTATTCGCTTAAAAAGTCTACGGAATCTGCTACAAGTATTTGATTACCTATCCAACCTCTATACATATAAGATCTGGTGTATAACTACCTGCAATTCAGTGAATATACCCGAAGTGAGGCTTTGATTTACCAACCGAAAAAAGAAGAATTCGTAAGTTGAAGAGTTGAGTTATTTTTATCTGCAGTTGACTCGCTTGGCTGCACTTCTTACTTTTCCGTTTAATGTCGTGCTTCCTGCTTGTAAGGGAGGAGAGTGGGTAGTTGGTCTGCTTTTCTTTCACTCCTTGCGTTTCTCGGCAACTCTTTGAACATCCCTTATGATCAATGACATTGTAGTCTGACTCAAAGTATTCTTATGTCTCCCACGTGGGCTGGCGCCTTCCACTTCCCCGTTACGTATGACTGCAGGCCTATCCTCGCCTCCTGTCCTTTGCGTCAGGTTGCAATGTCTTATGTATTAGCTTTGACTCTGACTCCTAGGGCGAGCGAGTGTCGGACTCCGACTCCTGGCTCCCTGTATGTCCGACTCCACCGTTGTAGACATGTACAAATCGCGGCAACTTGCTGGCCTGCACGATGTTAATAGTCAGCACACGGGAACCCTCGGCCCTCCTCCCGCTGATCTCTGACCTGTAATGACACTGCAGCCATGTTACGGGGCGCCTTTAGGTTACAGTCCAACGAACGCATCTAAAGCCTCTGCATCAGTGGCCGCGTCCCTGCACTATGGAGCGGATACAGTAGGATAGAACAGATGTTCACCTTATCAAGTACAGGTATACCGTAGTCGTTTGGACCGCACTGTCCTAGTAGGACAGAGTGCACGGCTGCATGAAATACAGTCATAATCAATAACAGTTCCGTTATACACAGGCAAAAATGACGTAGATGCTCACATGGCTGAAGGGTTTTTTATATATATTCTAGATTATCCTCATATTCGCAGGTACTGGCAAATCTTGCACTCATGCGATGTGGTTGTCTCCACTGCGCATCACGAATTCCTTGGGGTCGCAATGCTGGAGGCCGTGGGTGCTGGGTGTTTTCCTCTGTGTCCCAACAGACTGGTATATCCTGAGATCTATCCTAAGGTAAGCTTGGTCACAATGTTAATGCCTTCATGCTCTGAGGTTTGTCTGTAGGAAAAGTTAGCTACAGTCTGGAAAATGCGCTTGGGATCAAACAAAATGTCACTTGCCGCATGGAAAAGAGAAACAACATTTCCCTTTATGTTCAAGCTCCTTAAAAGGAGTTTAAATGACAACGTATTAGCTACGTACTTTCGGGACATGTGTACAGTATTTTTTCACATCCTCTAAAGAACACTACCGTAGCCTTCGGAACATCCTTAGTTTGTGTTCACTTTTCTTCCCTCCTTTTCCATACGCCTACTGATGATGTTTTGTGCTGTTCTTCCTCTTTGTTTCCCACCGTTGCCGTACGCGTGAATCTAGCGGAGGAACACCCTCATGCATGGCTTCCGCTCTTTCTCGACATACTAACATGTCCCTTTTTCTTTACTCCCTTCAGATTGCCGATAGGGAGCGAGCCTCAGTATAGGAATAGGTTAGTCATAATTCAGAAGAACACTTAAAAAAAAAAAACATGAAGTGCATCCATGATTTTGCCGATAAATTAACTTCCCTCTATTCCATTGACAGGAGTGCCTATACAACACACAGCAGCAACTTTATAAAGCGCTGGTAAATTTCTGCAGCCGACCTCAGATGCTACGCAGCGGCTGCCTGCCCAGCGTTGACTTGGACGTGTTTAGGTGGGAGAGTCTCAAGCCTCAGTACTGCGAGGTATTGGGACTTGCTGAGTCTTGATAACTGCACTTATGTGGCGCTGCTGCCGTGGCTGTCGGCTTGTGTTTACGTGGACGTGTATAGGCCAGAGGCACTAAGGCTTTCATTCGGAAGTTGCTTGGTCCTTATCTTTCTCCTATCATTCTTCGTCATTTAGTACCGCTGCTAGATCCGGTTGAAAAATGGAATTTCGTGAATGGGACATTATGGCATCCGTAACCAATCTAGAAACTGCCAAGTTCTGGCATACATTTACACCGTCTCGGCTCGCAGCAATAGAGCTACTGGTGAAGACTGCAAACTGACTCATCATTAAGAGTCTTCAATTACTAGGGATGAATTGCTGCTGTACCACACTGAAATTTGGTTCTTAAATTCTACATATTGCTACGTTATTACTCCTCATCAGATTTAAATAATGGATTTTTCTTAGAAAATCTTTATAAATGAAGTCTTGCGCCTTTTACGAAATGTGGTCCCAAAGTTGTACTGATATTTATCAGACAGATAGTAACTCGTTGCGCGGTACTATTTGGTTATAGTGTTGAGGAAATTCGCCATATTACTCGATACCACGTTACAGGTTTCTTGCAGTGTTGGCCAATACTACAAGTAGCTACCAAGAAAATGAGGCAAGACTTTCGAGGTTTAGCCATCTTCTTTGCCGTGCAATTTCCACTGTGGCCAATGACCGCACTCTGAAACTTAGCTTTATATTTGTTAAATTCAGCGATTTTCTTTTCATATTGCGAAAAGTTTTATCCAGAATAGAATATCAGACAAGGGAATTGACGGCGAACTGCAATAAGGAAAAAGATGGTGTATCGTCTCTCTCGTACCATCAATGTTAAGCACCCGGCAGGATGGCTGCAAGCCCTGTGGTGGTTTCTCATTTTACGTCCGTAATAAGTTGGAGTTGATACAGTTGTGCGTAAATTATTTTTTATGTGTAACTTATTATTTTCTTATAAGTTACTTAGGTCCTCGCTAGAGTATTCAATATGATGAGAGTGCGATGCTGTGCAGAGCCTTACGGCACCTCTCACAGACCGCACGAGTCGTCAGGCTTCAATTTGTGGTTGTGCAGATCAAGATTACGGCCGAAGTTACTAAGGAAGAATCGTCGCTCAGTGTGGTCTGCGATGTATTTAGTATCTGTACGATACATTTGCATCAGTCATATTCGAAATTTCAGTAGCAATCACGTCTGATATAATGGCTCAATTCTCAGGCTCTCACTGAGCTGTACCGAGAAGCCGCATGTAGTCCCGCTACACCACTGTACCCCATATTGTAGGTACTTCCAGTCAAAACTTGGGTTGCATAGTCGGAGTCGGATATCAGTGAGGTCCAAGAAATGTGTGTCGGAAACTGACTGCACCTCGTAGTCGGAGTTAGGGTTTATCTATTTGACTACGCAAGGCTTGTCAGATTGCGAGCTTCCTTGGGAGTGGCTTGAAATTGCATCGCAAATTATCCCGAAGGCGGTGTTTTCGTCACAAACTCACGTTAGTTACTTTTTTGTCATTTTGACTGTGTGGAACCACCAAAATCACTTGCCTAACCTCCCACTTTTAGATTATTGGTAAGAGTTCAATACCGTTCATAAATTTGCCAGCTTTTATTTATTACCTATTCTTGTTGACGGTAACGTTTTATCGAATTTTCTTTTCTAAAAAATGTTATCGAAAAGTCCCTGACGACCGCCAGTTGATAATGGCGACAAACAAATACTAGTCATTGTTTTAAGCGCAGTCCAAGATCTGAGAAATGATATATGACCTTCAGTGGTTACTAAGTACTGGTCCCCCAGTAGACACACAACCTACGGCGTCGTGTCTCACATGGCGACCGACAGGGGAGGCATTTCTCCGAGCTGTGAACGCGCCGTACTATGAAAGGATTAACCCTTTACGGCGGCATTAAATATCAACGTACGGTTGTTCATAATAACGATAGTAAATTTTTGTGTGCGCTGTGTCGCAATTTTGCCGCATTCGTCCGTCAAGACTTGTGCGTGACGCGAGTACGGCGCGGCGCATTATTTTCTGTGTTTTTGTGTTTTGGCTGTGATAAACTGGAGCGCAGTTCTGTGCCCGTGAATGTTCATTTCCGCTCGTTTTGTATCTTTAAAGTTAGTAAGCGGCCCGTCAATTGTGCGTGCTCTCGTTTTTCTGGTCGTAGGAACGAAAATCGACCTATGGTCTTTACTGTAATAGCAATAAATTGCTACAATTTGACGCTTAGGTAATAGCGATATCTTTACTGTGTTACTCTTAACGCAGCCGCAGGCGTCGTGCAGGTTCCTGCGCATGCACAACAAAATTATTTACGGAAAAATGATTTTTTTTATGGAGAAAAAACATTCATCTGCAGTTACGCCGCTTTTGTGTCATTAGAGAAGTAGTTTCTTCGTTAAAGATCTCTTTCTTCAGACGCAGTACGTAGTTAATAAGTGAATATCTTGCTTGCGGTTCCTGACTCACGTATTTTATTTTTTTCCATGTTGTTGAGTGCAAATTGTTCATTTTTCCAATTTTATGCGCTATTTAAGTGAGTGTGGAGAAGTAGAGCTCGCACTCCGGTAGCGGCAATGATGCTGACATATGCACTCCAGCCATTCCCCCCAGGGGGCATAGGATGGGCCATAGGGTTAGGTTCGCCCATCTTATGTTATGCAGCCCGGCGACTCGAGGGGGCTCGTGTAGGTTACCTTAGCCGTTAGCTAGGCCTTTGGGACGTCTGACTTTCGTGCCCGTTCTTCCTCTTCTTTTCCGACTTGCTGTTCCCATGCGCGTTGACTCGTGGATGGGTTCCACGTTTTTCTTGACAGTCTTTGTCCCTTCTTTCTTCCTCTCTTTGGATCACAGTGTACTCTGTGGGTAGGGAGACTTAAACTAGGACTATAATAGTCACTCCAGCTATTCATTTGCCAGTTCAATACTAATTATTACTTCGTTCAGTGCCAAAGGGAGTCAAGGAAAGTATATGCGTGTAGCTCGGCTGAATACAGAAGCAGTGTTGAACTTACGCCCGCGCAACGTCCAACTGTAGCATTAAGCTTGGACGAAGTTGGAATTATGGGCGCCCACGAACGAAGTAAATGTCTCCAATCACATAATTTTTATATAACTTGAACTAACTTCTCGTTTTTGATGTCATATTTCGAAAATTGGTCGCAAAAGTTTTTTTTTATACTCATTCCGAGATGTTCTTCATCTACTACCGTAGAAGTTTAGCGTAGACCTGAATGAGTGTGGTGATGGTAGCTGTAGATTGACATGTTTCTGCTCGGTAGTCGTAGCGTTGGCTTGCACTGAAATTCTGTATTGATAGAAGTTGTAGCGTTACATATGTATGCTCGGTAGTCATAGCGTTGGCTTGCACTGAAATTCTGTATTGATAGAAGTCGTAGCGTTACATATGTATGCTCGGTAGTTGTAGCGTTGGCTTGCACTTACATAAAGTTGAAAGCTTATGATCCTCTAACGGCATCTGTATTAGGGTTCTAGTATTTGTAGTGAGGATTTGTATCAGAAGTTTACCGCGTTGCAGCCCGTAGTTAGTGGTCTCTTGTCCATTATCAGGTAGCTAGGGCTGTTAGAATTTACTTCATTGTTTTACTGAACNTTACATAAAGTTGAAAGCTTATGATCCACTAACGGCATCTGTATTAGGGTTCTAGTATTTGTAGTGAGGATTTGTATCAGAAGTTTACCGCGTTGCAGCCCGTAGTTAGTGGTCTCTTGTCCATTATCAGGTAGCTAGGGCTGTTAGATTTTACTTCATTGTTTTTCTGAACCTGTTAGGGCAATCCAAAAGTTTACTTCTTGTAGCTGCAGGTTGCGCTGTGTTGCATCTTTATGAAAGATGCAGATCTTTTTTGTAACGGTGGTTAAACCTAGAAAATACTACCACAACACAGATCTTTAACCTTTCATTGCCAACTGTACACATATCTGGACACAGCAAATAGTGCTTAGCCTCCGTAAAACAACGTTTACTTTAGGCACTAAAGGGTTAACCTTATCTGTAAGAGGCTCTGCTGCCTCGCTAGAAAGCCTTTTTCTCCCATGGAAAATGATGGGCCAAGGGGCCTTTGTAGTTTAAATGAAGACAGCCTGTTGAACATAGGCCGTACCAACGGCTATCTTGAGCTCTTTCCATTCTATTGTTGCGACGAAAACGTTATTTATTGATCATCAAAGGGTTATTATGTAAGGTAGGTAACCCAGTAAGTTCTTGTTTATCTCTACTTGGACTTCCCAATGAAAACTGCACGACTTTTCTTGGTTTCCTAATGAATTTGCATCTCCTAGCATGATGATTTTGTCAAACTTAAAGCTCACTTATAAATGAGAGGCAGTAATTACAATTTTTATCGCGTGGTATCCGTGTGGTAGGAAAGAGGAGAGATAGCGATAATTGCATCGATATTAGTGCAAAGTAGGGCCCCACATCTGGAGCCAGTATCGATATAGCAAATTGTATCAAGTGTAACCACTTATTGAACTTGTCCCCGGTGTACAGGATTAAGGCAGAGGCAGTTTTGTTGCTCCATGTCTGACCGAAGCCTTGGACTCTATAGCTTGTAACACCCAGCTGCCTCAATCTATACAGCCAGCAGTGGTAGGCATTATTTTCCAAAAGTTCTGTATTGAAATGGAATTTATTTAAATTTACTGTTATCGATATCGTTATTGAAGAATCGAGAGCTTCAGGGAGTCCATGATATCAATAACGAACAAACTTAAAAGTTATTGCATTAAATCAAAGCGAATATTTGAGAATGTTTCGACTGCCTGCCAATGATTGGCAGTCGCTTCTGCGTTATGTTGCTTCTGGTATCTTGCTAGATTGAATCGTCGTTCGTTATCAACCAGTGGATAGTAAGAATCCTCTGCAAATTTGTTCTATAGTTAGGTGCACGATTAGCTTTTGCAAGTAGTGTAGCAGTAGTGTTCGCTGTTGGAAGAGCGAAAAGTGTTGGTTGTGAAGTAGATCTAGATATAAAGCACGATAAAAGTAAAAAGATGAGCGATTTAGAATAAACTACAAGAATCTAGCTAGCTGTTCTCAGAAGTTGTGTAGCTGGAATAGTTTGAATTTTCTCTCTTGTGAAAATCTCACCTTGAAGGTTCACTGCTGTTGGTGGACGACATCTCGCTTGTTGAAACTTCCGTTGCATTTCCTTTCATCGCTCATATTCTCCGATACTTTCCGACTGATGATTTGATAATTAACAGACGCTAATTTAAAAAAAAGTCAATTACTGTATCTTCAATCGTCGAATCTACACGGATATCTTGCGGTTTTCACGCACACAAGGGTCCCGAGTGACTTTTCTGCAGGAGATGTTGCAGCTTGTCGCAGTTCCTACTCACGACGTTGTGTAAAAGTTAGGTAGACTCTACTTCCCCTTCTGTTTCGGGAAGTGGGCTGCCAATCGAGGTGGCCGACCTATTCCCGCTGGACTTCTACTTTCTTATATTTCGTTTCCTTCCCCTGCGCGGTGTAGCTGAGCGAAAGCGTTCAGCCGTGCCCGGGGGTTGGATATGCTCAACTTGCCCTTTTTCCTGTCAGTAGCGCACTTACCATTCCGAGATCTCCCGGCAGAAAAGTCGAGACAAAAATCATTCAGAATTTAAAACGCGTCCTAGTGGCGCACGAGCCTGTGTTGAACCAGAGGAATAGTCCGGCGCGATATAGACATTGTGTTCCTGATGCGCTAGTATAACTTCTTCTACTACTACTATCTTGCGTTGTTTTTTTTTTGTGTCTGATTTGTGTCGTCACTTGAAATGCTGCGTTCTGGGAAATTCTATTCTAGACTACCAAGTGTATATTGTAGTCCTGCTGGTGCATTTAACACGAGCTTTAGCTTGTTTTTCCTCAGGATCCATAAGGTGAGCCGAAGCCATAGGATTAGGTTAGTTAGGTTCGCCTATCCTATGTTGTGGGGAGCAACAAAACCATGGGTTTGTATAGGCTACCTTAGCTTTTAGATAGGCCTTCGGAGAGTCTGTCTTTCGTGCCCATTTTGCTTCTTTTCGAACTCCTGCAGATGACAGGGCTACTTTGTTGATCTCTTCTTTCCTTTCTATTCTGATGCGCGTTGATCCTGTGTGGGAACCCCCTCATACGTGGCTTCTAAGTTCCTGTCTACATACTATATGTCCTTCGTTATTCCTGTCTTGAAACGCCATAGCTGTGTCTAAGGAGGCTTAAACTATATAATAAGCTAATAATAATCTCGTTTGCCCGGAGTTAACGCACAGGTTATCCGCGCATCCTTTTTTCACTTGTACCACCGCCGCAGTGACACCTGACCTGTAACTGTACATGTGCTGCTAGTGCAATATCATGATCATGAATGGGTTCTCCAGTGGTGTGTGCCTACGATAAGCCAGCACGTCGTCTAAAATTAGCTCTCACAGTGCGTACGTTGGAAGATAGCTCCCTTCCAACGCGCCGAGGGTTTCAGCTGTCATCGATGGTACAGTTGGTCAAGATAAGCTAACCTCGTATGCTTTCGCTTGCCTAGAATCTGAGTCATGAGAATCTGTTTTGCCACTTTGAAGGGAGTTTCAGCCCTAAATCCGAACCGATTACTCTTTAGATAGTCGCAGAAGGAGGTTTCAGACGATCTTGAGGTTAATGGGCACGAGACTTACGCGTGAAACCCGATCTACAGCAGCGGAAAAACTCGCACCTGGAGTTGAAGTTACAGCTAATGAGATTTACTGATCTCAGCGAAACCATTCCCACCGGTGATAATATATGGCGTGTTGAGAACAGTTTCTACAGACATCAAGAAAGTGGCGGTTTGATCGCGTGTGAGTGTTGAAGAATAGGCCTATAAATCTAGGAGACGGCGCTGAGCAGTTGGCGGCTGCGAAATGAACACCGACTATAAATAACTCATTTGGTTTTCCTAATTTGTTGAATGTCTCATTCCACCCTCACCGACGCGTCACTAACATAACAAATTCTTTGCGTGTCGCAGTATCGAATCATCCGCGCTACTTAGCTTCACACCCAAAGTAAGGAACTGCAATGTTTACTTCTCATGTAGTTGTAGTAGCTAGTTAGAAGCCTGTTTTGGGTAGTCAGTTGATACCAAACCGTGTGAAACTTATAGTAGAGTAGACTAGCTGTATTAGTTGTAGTGTAGTCACAGATACACAGCTTGGTCTGTAGTGAGTTTGCTAGACACGTTGTCTGAAAGTTCTCCTGTCATCTCTTCACTTCTGATCCATTCACTCATTGCCTGGTAGCGCTTATTCGCAGGCGCGTAGACAGACTTCTTATTTAACTAACCATTAGTGACGATGCAAAATCCGGTCTTGCATCCGGGCACATGCCTTCCGTCTTTTCTTCGCCAGTCTGGCAGGATCTGCTGTTCTTTCTTTTGCTATACAGGGTGATGCTCTTTGCGAGGGTTCCCTATTCTGAATGAGCTCTTACTTTTCGCTTTCACTTCTTCTGTCCTCGACCCGCAATGTGGTGTCTAGGGAGACTTGAACGAAAGTGAAGTAATAATATAATGCCTTAGGTATGTTGTGTTTGTTTGCAGGCAAGTTGTTGCTGGGTCAGCTATTCCCCGACTTCTCAAGGTGTTCGGTGCAGTGAATGCAATTATGGTTGTGCAGAGTCGTAGCTATGTAGTGTTGGCTGTACTTTAATTTTCATACCGATCGCTCAGTCGAAATATAACAAAACCGGCAATTCTCCTGCAACAATCAGCTGGTTGCTCCTCTCATTTGCATAGTCACGTTCAGTCAGTATGCCCTTTGGGGCATATTCTGGCAGGCCCTTTCCCTGTCACAATATGTCCCGGGCATCACGCACCCAAGGGTCCAGAGTGCCTTCTCGGCAGGATATGTAGCATCTGGTCGCAGTTCCTGCTGAGGTTAGTTAGGTAGGTTCTCTATACATATTTCCTTTCTGTCCCGCGAGGTGAGCCACAGATCGAGGTGACTGACTTTTTCTGCGGGGCTCGTAGCTCGCCCATGCGGAGGGTCACAGAGGGGACCGTCCACACGGGCGCTTCTTTCTTGTCTTCTCTTTTCGTCTTTCCTCTCTTGCCACCTGAGCACAACGCTGTGGTTCCGGCTGCAGGCCGAGTAAGTCATCTTAGATCGCTATTGACTCTTAAGTTTCAGAAATAGCGGGACAATACCAATATAATAATAGTCCAGTCAGTATTATAGCGTTCATCGGAACAGCTGCAGTGAAACTGAACACGGCCGTGTATTTATTTATCCATTTTTGCCATGATTGAAACATATTCACGCATCTTGGTGATTGCCATTCTATCCGAATTTTGAATACGCATCAGGCACGGCAGCTATTGATTACAGCTCGCCACGTTCGCCTCTTGCTATATAATTATGAAGTCGAACATTGAGCTGGCAGAAGATATGGCAGCATCACGACCGCGGGCTTAACACAATGAAGAGCTGAAAGAACTATTATTTTAACGGGCAGATACCTAGGTACAGGCATTTTCTGGCTTGATTATTTGTGGAAATACGGTTGTTGCTACAATATCCTGCCGAGTGTAGATCCCACAGGAACCGAATGAGCTCTTTGAAATTTTCCATTCATTCACTATTTCCGTTTGAAGAGTGACATGCTAGTCTTTCAGTAGCGAGTAAGTGTTACGAAGAGTATATTTGTAAACTCTGAAGCTTCTTTCATTCTCTTCCCTCTTTTTGTGCGTATGAATGTGTAACAAGGCGGAAACAACTTTCTGGAGTGTTCGTGTAAATAACTTAATATTTTCATGTTATTGAATTGAGGCGACCAGAAACTGTCGTTAGCTCTAACCTCGTTCCAGATGCCGTGAGGCACACGCAGGATAGACACGCCAGGTGCCGTGGGACACTCAAGTAAGTAAAGCTTGATACGCCCCAGGGAGTCGCTGATGAGCGCTGGTTTCTATAGTAAATCGCAAGATTATTTCCTTAAGCCATTAAATGTACATGCGATACAGTTTCCATATCAGAGAATTTTCTTTTTTGGTTCCTTTGCCTAAGAGACATCATTGCTGGCATTGTGTTAAGTGCTGACTGTATATGGAGAAACGTTGCCTGTAAAAGTTATATTAATTCCTATTCACTCTCACAGTGGCTAAAAAATGGGAATGTCTGTTGTAGGAACAATGTACAAAAAGAAACTCCACGTACATATGTAGATTTATTAAATCAAAGACACGGTTGGTTTCGGTATGAACTCTATTGCGAAATTTTGAGTTTTATTGTTTACCTCTGATGAATTACACACGTCCAGTAATTGTGTTATAAATTGCATGTTAACGAGCTGTTGGAGATCTATAACAAACTATGTATTGCTTTGTTTCACTTCGTGAAGAAATGCAAACGTAACTACGAGTAAACCAGTCGCTGAGAAGGGGAAATGCTACGCATGCAGTATAAAATTTTGTACCACCGGAGTTGTGAGCTTTCAACAAGTTACTACAGTATTGTGGTCAATACTACACAACAATGGACCAGCACTGTGTTGCTAGTTTACGGTGACTTGCTAATCAGTCAACTATTACACTCACGGTACTAGTACAAAGTATCTTATATCACTACCCCGTGCGTAACTATTGACATTCTGCATTGGTAAAAGAAAGATCGTTGTAACGGTAGGAGTTTCAACAGCAGAACGCTGGAGTACCGTACCATTTTGGTCCAGCTGGAAACTCAGTCGAGTAACACATATGCACCCAGAGTATAAGTAAGTGTAAATGTGTTCACGCGCGCCAATCGCGTGACTGCTTGTGAGATGAATAAAACCAAGCCGTGACGTCACATTAGATTTCATGTCCCACTACTGTCACGTGATCGGTATCCTTAGCCTAACTAAGCATGGACTATAGCAAACAGCGGTATCTTATTTACGAGACAGCCAATCAGCGCCCGAGCTCGTACTACAGTTTTCAACCAATCTGTGACTTTCAATGCTGTGCCAGCTGGTGGCGGCAGCGTAGCCTATCTGAAGCTCGTTCTTAACTCTGATTTTGACTAGCAATGAAATAAACTGATCAAGGGATATGTCGCCTCCAGCTATGAAAACAATGGAGTTTGTACAATCGTAAATTAGATACCTCTGTACTGACTAATTTTCAACTTTCTAGTACTACCTGTATGCAAATTGATGTGCACGTATAAGTTCTTCAATTGCATTTGTTGCTCCAATTTATTCAATCAAATCAACACGGATAAAGTTCAGTTGTCACTGTGCCCGGCAGTTTGAAACGAACTCAATTATTCTTTGCTCAGAATAAGAAGATGAAACAATATTACTACATACAATGCATGAATATCGGTTTAATCTAAAGCTTCCAGAAGTTTTTTATGTACCGTATTGTATATTTAAAGAATGTAATGTGGTAGCGCGTACTCTGAAAAGCACGACGTGACGGTTTCGATGGTATCAAACGAAGCTCACTCACATCAGCAAGGGTGACACAAATAATTTCAACTGAGAGGTTTTTCACTTAAAAACAATTCTATAATTAAATTCTTCCATTAGCAAAAACATCTAATAACTCGAGTTTCATCAAATATTATGCAACAGTCACTATAGTCATATCAACAAGAAATAATAGTGCCGTATCTGTAAGGCTCGTTAGTTTTTCATAATGTCGAAAGGAGATTATCCTATATCACGTAGATATCAACAGAAATACACTGGATCACTAAGTCCAACAGTGTTGGCTTATGCCCTGCAGTGCCTACTGAAGGGAGTAACTAATCGACATTCTGCCGCACTTTCGCAATACAAGCAGAGTTCTGAGTGAGTGAAACAGTACATCAAACCGTCAACGTTGTAAAATGTCATCTTCCCCTTCTTGAATGAGACAAAAATTAAGTTAAATCTTCCTTGGTTTCAAAAGTTAGAAAAAGTATAAAATGGTCCCCTTCTATAATACTGAAGAGCCTTCTCAGAGCTCAACAAATAAAGAACAAACAAACAAGTTATTAAGCAATTATCAGTAGTCAAGTTCAGAACGCTATTAAATGAAGATTTCGCGTACTTGCTTAGCAATTTTGAACGCATTAGAGAAGCAAAGTCTGAATGGTGTAGCTGACAAGTGTCATAATACATGAAGTATGTTGCAACTGGTATCGCTATCAAATTTAGTGCTACGGCTATATGACCTATTGCCAGGTTATATTTTAGCGATAGTTATGGCATTTTATCCTGGTTGGTGCAACTAATTCACGGTCTAGCATACATGGGTGACACGCTAACAATGAGAACAATGGAGTGACTCTGCATACAATAACATGAAGGTTTCGAGATTAAAATACTTGTGTTGCCTCTCGAAAATGAAACGCAGAGAAATATTGATGCCTAAACCATCAACAGATTTTTCAAGCAGTCAATTAACCATGTTGAATCACGTTCCGCATCAACAGATCCACAACTCTACAATGTGACGTTAAACTTTACACCTAAACATAATTGCTCCGACACGCACCGTCCACACGCGCATCCGCGATGCACGCATGACGTCCACCGTGTCCTTGTACAAGACGCTACGTAATCATAAATAAAGTGACTATATATTAACATATCGCTCCCAGCAGCGTCATAAAAATCTTCATAAAGTAACACAACTAACGCTACACACCAGCAGAGAGCAGCTTATTATCACGAACAGAACCCTAACTAACTAACTTGCTTTAAGTTGTACACGATACACAGGGCAGGGAGTTGGGTTATCTACATCAGGGGATAGTTAAGGAGAAAGTAGCCCAAAAATAGAAAATTTCCTATCGGTACGGATAGTTTTCAGTGAATGTTCATATAAATTTAGGCTCAGTGACCTGTCGATTGCTGAATCAAACAGCAAAGATTGATTACAAAGAGCTTTCTTTTAAATATTCGAATATGATTCACAGGTGTGACTAAAGCATTCACCACATAAAGTAAGAATTGCTCACATTTACGCTATTAAAAGGTAAACCTTCAAGCTGCTCGATATGCTCCCTATTATATCAGTAAGTAACTAAACACAACCATCACAGTTCAGCAGCAAAAAAAAAATACAAGAAAAAAAAGAATATCTCACAGTCACTCAAGTCATGGTAATGAAAAAACGTCAGTCAAAGTCGGGTATGACTAAATGCGACATTCTGTTTTGCAGTAATGAAATAAATACTTCTTAATGAGGCATAAAAACTGCCTCTAACAGAACTACTGAATTTATCGTCACCTATATATTATATGCGCAGTAACCAAACAAAAATAATTGCACTACTCGTCAATGAAGAAGCCGGTATGGATAAGTTCTGCTGAGATTGAAAATCGTCTCCGTCTTGGTAATATTTTTATTGTAGTCGTGAATATTATACCATAAAAGTGGTAGATGCATAGTCTGTGTTATAGCAAAGTCTGTCATAGAATTGGAGAGAACAACAACGTAAATCGTCTATCCGTAGCTGCGTAGGTCATCTGAAGTCGTAGAGGGGACAGCTCAGCAACACAAAAGTCAAGATGAACTGTAACTCAGGACGAAATGGGTCATATTCAACGGCGAGACAGATCCAGCATTTGTATGCAATTCACGTACTGTGACAGTTTCATCAATAACACACGAAAATATCTTCATATGTTCGCTTTTTTTTTGAACAAAAACTCACCGAATTTGTACGCTTCAAATTTTTTTTCAACTCATGTTGGGGTCGAATATACAACATATATAATAGAAAAACAGCTGCACATAAGGTGGTAACATTTTGACCTTTTCGTCACGGAATTTCGGCTGTTGAAAATTTTAAAATCAAAACGTAAACAGATGCTGGTGGAAAGAAATTTCGACCTTGCTTTCCACATTTTTGGAAAGAGAAGCAACGCGCTGGTATATTAAGAATCCAAAATTTATGCTCATATTTCAAATCTACAAAGACCGCAAGCTATCGCACTAGTTACGACACAGATCATCATGCCAGACGAGCTGAGCGTCTGAAGTTGACGCATTTATTGTTACCGTAGACGAGCTCACTGTTGCCGTAGACGAGCTCACTGTTTGGAGCTGAGCTTCTTCTGCCGCTCGTCCTTGAGCAGCAATGGGCACGTGAATTTCTTGCCGCCAACCAACGCCTTGAGTCCCTCGCCCCCGTAGGACACCAGGGGCGAGATCTCCACAACAACGGGGTTCTCGTCCCAGCTGAGCTCCTTTTGACTGCACAAAGACAACAATGTTTACACGATATTGCGCGGTGTCGTCTCGGAGCTTCAAACGAGGCTGTTGCTGCAAGGAACCAGATCTTTGTTCAGCGCTTTAGCATCAAGTCCAATCAACTACAAGCTGCCCAAATTAAATTTGGCTTTTCCCAAGAATATCATAACATCCTTTTGCCCCTTTTTTTAAAGGCTGCTAGTTATCTTCTGGATAAAATGTGAAGTAGCTATTAGGTAAGAAACTTTTGATAAACACACCAAGCTTTTGTCGTGGATATGCTCCAGGCACCGTCAGGGCGGCAAGTTCACGCCGAAAGCTGGAGATTGAAAAATTCCTCGGCATTCGTCTACTACTGCAGATCTGAGCTTTGCCGCATCTTAACGAGGCAGCGTTGTTTCGGGTTCTTCCTCCTATTGTGTATCTACAAAACAACCCCTGTAGCTAACATTGCTAGAATACGATAGGGGTAACAACAGTCTGCTTTTTTTATTCACGCTAAAGGCTGTAGCTTTAACCTCTACATTTGTTTTGCTCTTTACCAAGGGAGAGAGACGGCAATATTAGTCATTACTGCTGAAGTTTTTAGCAGTATATAATGCAATAAACTTAAACGGTAAATAAAGTAGTTAATTCCATTCCTGTCGACCCCAACAGCTGTATTGAATATTGAGGCACTACGACCAACGCAACGAATGCCAGCAGCTAACTGATAGGTAGCAGAACTGGCCCCAATAACTGATTTCGTACGACCTCCGAAAACTCCCTCACTAGTGTACGAACCAGAAAATTCTTCACTGTTTACCATCATATATTAGGAATTCTACATAGCTTCATGTCGGCTGTAATTGTCTTTAAAGCGTTTGTAAAATTAATTCATAAAGCTGGTGCAAGTTGTGCATGCCTAAAGAAAAGAAAATTCATCGCGTGATTACGTGCAAAGAAGATGCAGCTGCTCTATGTTTCGCTTATAAATTTGGAAGAAATGTAGCTTCATACTCGCATTCGGCACGTCGACGCTCCTTTAGGCAACTCAATTGCCGATAGCTGGCCATCAATACTGAAGTTTCAATGTACCGTGGGGCGGGGGCTACACAGCCAAGCCCAGCAAAGGAATAATTAGCGTAACTAACGAAAAGAACCGAAACACCCAAATAAACCAACTTGCAGTAGTGTTCCAAAGCTGAATCATCACAAATTTAAAATTTGTGTCGTTCAGAACAAGAATCGAAATAAGCAAGTAATCAGGAGATGTTTGGTACAAGAAAAAACCGAAACACCCAATTCAATCCCGCAGAAGCGACACACAGCTAGCACTAACTAGCAAGCCTGTGTCTTCAAAAGAAGAGCTTATGGAACTTCCGAGTTACAGAGAAGTCAGAACCATTTGTACAGTGAATCCTTGAATATCCTTCTGCTTCAGTTTTTCAAATCAGGAAAAGAACCGAAGCACAAGGATTAACTTTACACCTAACACAATCAGAATCAGAAGGAAAATGGGCGAACCGCTCCACGAGAACTGAAGCATCGAGATAATCAGGGAGTAAACAGGATCAGCTAATAGAGAATTAGTTTCAATCTCAGAGTCAACCAAAGTCCCAGAGAGATTATGTTAGTAACGGCTTTCACCGTATGCAGCCGCCGGTATCAATGAAGAAAATCAGCGTCATTATGGAGAAAAATGAAGCACCCGATGATTACTGGGCACCCTAATCAGGAAACAGATCTTTACGAAAAGAACCGAAGCACCAACTAATCAGAGCACGGATCAGCTTTTCACAGTCAAAAGGTCATATTGAAACTTGGGAGTACAGGTAAAAGAACCGAAGTACCCACACAATCACAAATTAGCCGTGGATGGCTGATAGACTTGGGCGTAAGACGGAAATAACCGACATCCCATTGGTTGCTAGGAAGCGGGCAGAATTGGCTAAGAGAGCTTCAGTGTAAAAGCAAAGAGAACCAAAGTCCCGGCGCTAATGAGGACAAAACAAGACTGGTTACACAACTCACGTAGCAGCATTATTATTGGCTTCCACGTTGCCATTCTCAGTACATTTGGGAGCACACGCAGGGCTGGGAGGGATACGGGGGAAGGAGGGAAAAAAATAAAGTAAATACAGTACACATAAAAATGAAATGAGTATGAAATCGCCAGATAACTCGACACTGGGGGAGAAGAGAACTTCAATAATTCAATTCAACTAAAAAGTTGCTAAAAACTATTAGTAACTACAGGAAAAGTCTACAAAAATACGAGAAAATAACAAGAAACTATTGAAACTACATCATAGTAAATAACTAGAGGCAAAAGCTAAACACAAAATTACTAACGAACATTAGCGTTGTCGAAAGGAATGTGGCGAATTAAATGAGAAAAGAAATGCTGCTATTAAAACTGAAAAATAATTAAAGCAAATATTTTAAATTGAAAATATTCACTGACAATATATACAAAAAACTTTCAAAATATCTGCAGTAAACCGGTAAATAATAGCTGTTGGCAATAAAATTGAAATTATAGAAAACGAAGGGTGCTATGAACAGATGCAAAACACACACACAAAACAAACAAAAGAAAACCATAGGGGAGTTACTCAGACCCAGGCGTATATATGTCACACTTCACACGTTCCCTAAGTTTCAAAATAGACAACACATCAACTAATGTCATTAAGCAACTGATATTTTATTGCCAAACCACAGGTAATGTCGGCAAAATGTCAAGTCAGACAAAACAAATCGTCTCCGGGAAAAGGGCGCCGGCGCACCAAAAGCAGTTCAGCGAGAGTCTGGCAGGCCAACAGTTTTTGAGAAGCACGGAATGCATTGGAGCACGCACACCGAACAGCGGCAGTTAAGCAGGCCGCTGCCGCTATACGCGCTCCAATGCATTCTGTGCTTGTCAAGAACTGGCAGCCTGCCTGCCAGCTTCTCGCTGAATTGCTTTTGGTGTGCCAGTGCCCAAACGCACCATGAGACAGCGTGTCCCGTTGCAGTCAGTCATACACAAGTATGTCCACAACAGATGGACAAGCCTATGCGAGTTGGGTTAGCACAATAATAATAATTTCTTTTAGGTGGACAAGCTGACTACAACGATATTTCGGTGAAAATGAGGTATAGTAACAACTTAGAATGGCCAGGTAATAGTTGCTTCAGGAGGAGCTTCACCGAAAGCAGATGCGGCATTTTTTGTATCAAAGCAAATAGTGGGAAGAGTCTGTGGAACTTAGTTACAGACACAGCGGCTATCAACGTAGGGAACGTGGTTTTACAACTTAAAAATCACTACAAAACAGTTATGTACATTCACTGTCAAGAACCGTAGAGCTCTCTAATTTACCAATAATAAAACTACAGTAATGAAAGCAAACGAAGTACCACTAAGATGAAAGTCCAGTGGGTGGTCTAATATTGCTGGCATAGTAAACTGCAATATTATACTCAACCGATGCAATAATTTAACTAGAACGCCTAGTGGCGTAAGACCATTACCCGCGGCGAGAGCAAATTTCATCGCCGTCATTTTTGATGGGCGGTTAATCTTAGTTTTCTGGCATTGGTCACATCGAGAACAGCCCATCAGACTCCCAGCAAAAAATCATAAACATAGCTCAACTCCTTCTACCTGTTTTTGGGTGGAGAACAAAATTCATCGCCGTCATTTTTTATGGCCAGCTATTTCCAGTTTAATAAGACGGGGTCACATAGAGGGCAACCCACCAGACTCCCAGCAAAAAATCATGAGCATTGCTCAACTCCTTCAACCACTTATAGGGTGGACAGACAAAGATACAACTATATATGTATATATACTTAAATCTTCAACGAAAACACCATCATCTCTCTCACTTTGTTCGTGGGGGATAAAAATGAGTTCGTATGTGAGAAATTGTCATTGGGTGGAGACTGAAAATCATCAAGATTTAGGATTCAGGTATTGTTTCATTGAGTCTCAGTCACCGCGTACACGAGTCAACTTTTTACCTGCGAGCCCGACCTACCTATGTTCAGCCTTAACACACTAACCATGACACATGTGGGGTTGAACACAGTTTTAGAAAGTGAATTCATGTCTTGAGATTAGATAAAAGATGTTACACTGATTTCATTTCTGTTTTTAGAGAGCACAAATTATACAGTTAACAAACAATAGTTTTTAAATATTGGTTTGAAATAATTACCGAGCCAAGCCAGCTCTTGTGTACATTCATCATTATGGAGATTATAACCACCATAGCAGCAATGAAATTAATACAACAGTGAATCATATTAAACAATAAGGAAGTTAGTTATGTTATATCACAAGAGGCTATAGATTTGGTCAAGATCTTTCCGTGAGAGAAGTTTACAATGTGAAAGATTGTGGTCAATCTAAACCAAACACTTAGTCAACACTCAGTCATTAGCTACAAAGTACCAAGTAATTCACCAAATAAAAACGATAAAACAAAATTATTATGCAACAGAAAACAGCAGACGAAAGTATTGCAAGTTAAAGACGCGGTGGGGGGGGATTGTGAAACGAGACAAGCTTTGTAAACTTTGTGAAGTTGGGGCGACCATTCCATTTACTCGGAGCTTGGCATAAGACGCTTAAATACAACACGTTTATTCCCAGCCATCCATGCACCCGGAGGTTGGATATATGGATATAACGTTCGTAGCGCGGGCGACGCAGCATCAATGAGGCAGGAGTAGAGTAACTGCGTAATGCAGCTGGTAACACAGATACGGTAGCCTATAAACACTACGGGAATTTGAGGATTCAAAACACTAAATGCGTGCGACCGCTGCATTTCTTCCCGTTCGAAGTGCAAAGGTAAAGTCAACTTAGACCACACCCTCACCTGGGAAACCCACATGCACTGGTTTGTGCTGCAGGTATAGGCGAAACTAAGGGCAGATTTTGAATCAGTACGTACGCAAAATGTGAACATAGCTTACATGCCGCACAAGAAACTCAAAAGGTAGCTACCTATCAGACACGGGGATACACGCTTCTGACAGTTAAAACAATACATACAAACTGTGGGAAAAGGGCCCACAATAGTACTACAGGCAGAATAACTACATTTTTTCAACATATAAATGATAATAACCGTGTTCCTCGCATAGAAGAGCACTTACGATACATCAGTACTATATAATAATTCACGTCGTGTTTTTATTTATTTATATATTTACCGGTATATCTTGCCTGTTACGCTCTATGGGAATAAGATAGGAGAAAATTCAGATTTCAAAAGGCGAAAAAAAAAGTTGGGTACCCTGCAATCTTTTTCTTCAGTATTAGATAGGGGAAAAATAGAACTAAGAAGATAGGAGAAAATTCAGATTTCAAAAGGCGAAAAAAAAGTTGGGTACCTTGGAATCTTTTTCTTCAGTATTGGATAGGGGAAAAATGAGGAAGCCCAAAAGACGGCGGGGGTTTTGGTGACGTGTTAATTTTTTGACGTCATTTATAATGACGGCACGGGCCACTAGTTCCTTCAATACTGCTCCTCCAAGTAACTTTGCACTGCAGTACCGGCAAAAAATGTTAGATACACCTATCTCAAAACACGGCTGAAAAATAATACTCAGAACAGTCACTGAGGACAAATACGGAATGACTACACACTAATTATTATCAATTAATCAGTAATGTATCTCGTACACATGATTTAATTTTTTCTTTACACTTATGGAAGATCTCAAGAATTTTGGTCTTTCACTGTACGCTGACGAGAGGCGAACGACTATGAAGCGATTGAAAAAAAAAAATAATACTGTTACAACAAAGCATGATGCGCGGTTTCTGCTCGTTCCCTAACACATACGCGTTGAACACAACCGTGCCATTCACCCTAACGCAGGTAACTCAGATAATGGTCCGTTTCAGGACAGTCACGAACTGCTGGTATTATAGGTCCATTAATACAGCGTAGCGTGATGGAAATGCATGATAGCTGTATAGTCGAGGCGTCTTTCCGTGAACAATTTGTGCTCATATTGGCGGGCAAGGAAATGCAAATGTAACCAAGAAGTTGTGGCCACTGAAACTGTAAGTTGCACAAGTGCAACTTCGGTTTGAGGAGGGTTGCCAGTCTTAGATGTGACGTCACACGTCATGTTCACAAAGTGAAGTTCTTTATGGTAAATTGAGCTGCTATGCGGTTTAAAGGTATTATTCTAGTCCTTACATTGTCTTAGGCTCAAGGTAACTGCAAAATAGCTTGCAAAAAGATTGTGATCATGTGTTTAGCGGAGTGGAGATTTGTCTGTTTACTAGGAGAGTCTGTCTTGATTGCCGAGTGAGGGCGTTGGATACCGAGGCATGACCACGTCACGGTTCTCTTTGGCTGTGAACACAGGCACAACTTTGTTCGTGAATACAACTTCTAGGTTACCCACGGAAAACGCTTCAGAAGTGAGTGGGGCGAAACAAGAGCCGTGCAAAACGGTGCCGGAACAGAAAGGATCTTCTATAGTGGCGGCACACAAGCATTCACTCGCAAAAACAAGTTCAAACGTGAATAAAGTTCTACTGAAAGTAAAGGAACATCCGAAGTAGTACAGTGAGGTGACGCCAGTGCTGAAGTGGAAGAGAGCAGGTACATACAAGATGACATAAGAACAAAAATCACAGGGTACCGTAGTGTAAGACAGGTGGGTAACAGACTAACAGAACCGTAGTGAAGCACCACAACACGCCTAGCTATATTCAGGATGACATCACAATGAGAACCGCGGGGTATCCTAAGAAAAGTGGCCAACAGCACGGCAGTGGATAAGAAAACCAATAGGCTAAAACCAGAATGACGTCACAAAAGAACCCCAAATTAGTATGAAGTAAGTGGGTAACAATCAAGTAGTGGTAAGAGTACCACACGCCTACAGTCAGAATGACGTCACAAAGGGAATCCCGGAGTGCCAGGGTAACATAACAAACCGTGACACCAGGAAATGAAGAGGACGTCAGGACGGATGAGAGTAAAAGAGTGACAAGTGACAACAAACATTAAGTCGGAGTGACAAAACAAGAAGAGCCCTCAGAAGTGCTGCAACGCCCCAAAGTGTTCACTCTGAAGCAACACCAACAGAATTCATAAAGGCCTCCGAGAGAGAGAGAGAGAGAGAGAGCAACAAACAAGGTGTCACACGAGGATTACCTTTTGGCGCTACCGTTCGACACACACAGTCTGCTGCTCCTATAGAGTGAAAACGTCCGTTACATGTGATATAAGCGCTCGTATAAGCAACGGTATAACCTTCGGGGCATATGGCGATAAGGTCGTTTTGAGGGGAAAAAATTATTTCGGCCTCACACATTCATTTTTTAACTTAGAAAAGTAATACAAACACTGAAATTACAGCAAATAAATGCTCTAAGAGTTTATGCACTCCTTTTTTGTCCATAATATTCTAACTCTCCTGAGAACGAAATAATTTTTTCCCCCCAAAATGCCCGTATCACCATTTGCCCCGAAAGGTTATATCTGACGCGCACAGTGAATTTCGCAATATATGCATCCCAGCTGGAGAGCATTGAGAGTCACACTCAAGTTTCTGGAAGTCATGACTACTATTTTATAAAAAGCAATGTCACGTCTCGGCGTTTGAAATAATTAATAGCCGAAGACTGGCCAGGGCCTATTGTCCATAAAAACCTAGCCAAGAATGCTGCTCCTATGAGGTAAGGTTCTATTTTGCTCTTCCAGGTTCGGAGCACTCCTTATTATTATTATAATTATTATTATTATATTGAGTAGTTTAAGTCTCCGTCTCCACAGCAACGGCGATCTAACAGAGGAAGAAGCAAGGGACACATATAGTGTGACGATAAATACGTGGAACCCATGCACGAGGGTGTTCCCACACAGGATCAACGCGCGTGGGAACAGCAAGTCGGGAAAGAAGAGTAAGAACAGATTGAAGAAAGATCAGTAGGTGGGAGCACTCCTCCACGCGGCTGTTACGCAACAGTTGGTAACAATGGATAAGAGATTCTTTGAACTGAGCTCGTTGAACGAAAATACCTTCAAATCAATCAGAAAAAATAGCTTTTGGCGAAAGAGAAACACAATCAGATAGGACCCCTATTATCCTCTAAACATATATTACGAGAATAACATTCACTTAAGCGATACTTAAAAGTAGTATTCCTTGGACACTTCAAATTTATATGTGGAACTCTAAAAATTGCATCAGGTAATTCAATTTAGGAAAAAAGTTACTCGACGTGGCACAGGCAATGTCCCAACTACTCTATACCTCGCCAATAGCTATACATCGATTGGCAGTCAGAACTAGGTACCTACTCTAAAGCAAAGCATCACAATGGAAGGATATATTTTAGCGTATCCCTGTCTATGCGCCGCTACTTTTGCAGCAGTAATAGCTCACTCAGTGATAAAAAAAAAATGCTTACCTAGTACTCGAATGGAGTAGTGAGTTCTTTATATCGCGCCGTATATGAAAAGCTTGCAACAATACCTATTGTTATCTAACTTTTTCCATTCACGCTAACTATGATTGGAAGTTAGGAATCATACCTTCTGACTGCGTAACCTCTCCGTCGTTATTCAAAATCATGAGAATTCTACCATCATTACTACGCCCACAACGAGGCGCAAATTGCTAATCACTTCCCTGAATTCACTCCACAAGGTTTAAATGAATTTGCATGCGAATTTTCACTTTCAACCTGCATCGCGGTCAGTGGACTCGAGCAAATCACCTCAACGATGCATCAGGGCTGTCGGTATGAGTGGTTTCGTCAGGCGGGAGGAGCAGAAAGTCCCTTCTTGGGGGTCTACAACCCTCGATTGCAGCCAACTCAGCCGGCGGTATGGTGCCGAGTCGGGCCATAGCAAAATGATACAAGGGGCAAGTCTCATATGTAGACAGCACGAGACCTCATAACCAACAGCAGTTCGACTTCAGCATCACTTAAGAACCTCTTTATAATAAGAGGGCTATTTTGCTATAATGACTACACTCCTCAATTTTGATAAGGAGCACCCTCGTGTGCATGTACATTGCTTTATGGTCACAAACAGAAGGTGTGCACCGCAGTATTGCATTTATTTATCCAAAGTAACAACACCAGCTGCGAGGGTCGAGGGTACAACCCAGATTTACTCAATGATAGCTGAAGCTTCAACGCCTTCACGGTAACGTCGGATACTACGGAATAAAATTTAAATAAGCACTACAATCTCACCTAGGAATGAGAGGTAGTAGTTCCCCTTCGCTGTCCACCAGCACCCCACCGGCATGCAGGAGGTAGCGCTGGTGCAGGGAATAGAGGCTGTGGCGGCAGGTGCTCGGTGTGTCCTTCTCGGCGCCGTCGCCGTTCTTGAGCGGGGCGAACTCGTCCTCACGGATCACTTCCCACACCGCCAGTGTGCTGAAAATGTTAATATCGTTGCAGTGCGGTACCAATACACAAACTTGGTGACGTTAGTAATATAAAAAGTTGGTTAGTTTTCAGGAGCAATGTCTAAATTGAGCCGAAAGTCTGAGACTAGGGAGAGAGCCCGTACCTTGTCCAATATTGTCCACCAGCTTTTTTTTAAAACAGTGATCACATAGAGCTACTGAAACTTGTAGTCTGACGCATAAAATAACAGGTAGCTATATTTCTAAAACCCACATAGGAGCAATTAACTGAAAGATATCGTCAGAAGGCGACAGCTATTCCAAATACGAGCAGGGACTGCAGTAGCTAATATCTTATTTAAATCAGTCAAGTGGGTAATGATTAATGAGATACCGTCTATAGGGCGCTTCTAAATATTCAGTAATCATCGATGTGCCTTTATTTGTGTACGGGTGCCTAATCCATTAAAACGCTACAATTCTGCCGACTGCAAACGCGGACCCCCCAGTTACAACAATCTCTTAAAACTTGCAAATGGGCGTCACTAATAAAATAAACTACTGTATTTGGGACATTCGAAGATACGCTAACTGTAATAGAAAAACAATAGAATACGGCCAAATTATCGTCCAGGCAACTCACTTGGAAAACTGGAATACATCAAAAACGAATTTTTCCATCTTGATGCCATTGGGCTTCTCGGGCTTGACGGTCTGACCCTCGGCATTGCAGAAGGGGATCTTCTTCTTGGCCACGTGGTACCTCATACCTGCCTCGTAGTTGCTGGAGAAGGACGATCAAATTAAACTCTCTCATCCTTCTCTTAGTAACTTTTCTACGGATAAATTTGATAGCGGAATGAAGGGAGAAAGACATGACATGTGGTACCTACATAGTGTAACATGAGAAATTCAGTCGGCACGGAAGACAACTGTGCCATTGAAATACCAAAAATGGAAAAAAAATTCAANTCATCCTTCTCGTAGTAACTTTTCTACGGATAAATTTGATAGCGGAATGAAGGGAGAAAGACATGACATGTGGTACCTACATAGTGTAACATGAGAAATTCAGTCGGCACGGAAGACAACTGTGCCATTGAAATACCAAAAATGAAAGAAAAAAAAAACTTCAAATATACACATACACGACACTGACGTTATGGCACTAATTCATGTGTGCCTGTGTCAAAGCGTCTAATATTATTTAACTTAAGAGGAGGGAAGCACGCAAGGCCACACAAAATATCGATATGTTACAGTACGATGTTACAAATACTTTTCTAGTTGATCCAGTGCTTGACGATGCGCAGAATTTAAGAAGCGCTTATTGGTAAAATACTGGTATTATACGAGGCCAGGACTAACTTCCGACCGGGTAAGTGGGACGATACTTCTACTGATGCCCCAGACGTGAATCACCTGCATGTTCACTAATAACAAATGACAGTGTAACATGAGGAATGAGCAGAAGGAAATCAGTCCGAAGTAATATTTCATTAAAAAAATTAAACGGGTTTGAATATTCAATTTCCTGACATGTATCCAAGATACAGATGCAATAACTACACGTAACATGCGTTAGTATGAAAATAGTATATAACTGATTGTAACGGGCAGAACTTCAAGAGTATTACTTTAAGCCTATATTACATAACAAAATTTAAGATTTAGCTAAATACAAACAAAACCACTAGGTAGTAAATACCTTACACTATACGCTACATCAGGCGATGCCTAAAAATGCAGAAAAAAGATACACGTTCAGTTGCCACAAATGATTACTGAATGTTAGGCACAACACTACACATTCGATATCAACTTTACAAACAAAACTACTTACGGGCCATGCGGAGCTTACGTGTCTACCACATCAATGTCAATACAAGTTCAACCACTACGCAATACGTATTGAGATTCAAAGCATTACATATATTATTAAACAGCAGAAGAAGAAAACTGACAATGCATATTCTGTTGAAAAAACCCATAGAGCAAAACCACTTTTGTTCTATCGCTGCTCCCTACACAACACTGGTACATACTCGTACTCAGCACAGATACATTATATACAAGAAGTCACACAAAGCAGAGCTGGTCCCGTACAAAAAACAGTCGGTCATTCGGTATTTTAAAATTCGTACAAAAAAGTAGCTAGGTCAACAGGTATTTTGTAACTCATCTGTGAAATGCGTACAAGGCTTTTATTTAATGTATTCACCGTTCCTATTGCTGTAAGACAACAGGATGGCATATCGCACACTTCGGAGCAGAAAATGGTGCTAATAAACTGAACCTTGTGAGGACCAAAGAAAGAGTCGATTTCTCTTAACATAGCATTAGTAGGAAAGTCGATATTGACGGGCGTTGCTCCTCATAGGGTTAAGTATAATAAACAAATGTAAACGTAATAAATGAAAAGTGAAACTGTATCTCCAATTCTCCATTTCTATGCGCCCGCCTCGTGGTCCCACATACTAACGTTCTCTGACCAGTGATTACAGTTTGACAATAAAAGTAGCAATTTCTCAATTTTCAGCGAGTTCATTTTTGAAAATTTGTTACAAAAACCTGACACGTTATGGCAACAGTGTTGTGTTAGTTTACATTGAGCTGAGCATCGTTGTACACTCTCACTGACGCATTTTGTGTAATTAAACTCCATGACGCTCATATAAGTACAAAAAAGGGAATTGTATAATAACTGTAATAGCTGTTTTGATATATATACTCTGAATTCATCTTTATTATATTCACTTCATATTGACATCAACAAACGTAAACATTTGGCTGTTTTCGTCGAATACCTAACTAGGGTTACCACCACTGTCAAAATCGAAAGATTTTAAATAAATTGTGTTTCTTATACTAACGTACACTTTAGTTCTTACTATTGTAAACGATGTTGCCATAGCACATCTCATTTTCTAAAAAAAGTTTTAGAAATTTATTAGAAAGTTAAGAAATCCTCGATTTTAATTACCTGAGCTCTTGTCATCGGGCGGGGCGCATACAGTCAGAATCAGAGCATAGTCTACCTCACTTGTGAGCATTCACGAGGTCAAGTGGGACTGATGAAGGCTTCACATTTGAAAACGTGAGCTTTAAAATATCTGGCATGACCATAATATTAGATCTACTATGATACTTTAGCAACTAGATTGAACACAGGTTACGCACCGCGTATACAGCTCTGCCCATTATCGGGTAGGTAATACATGTACAATTGACAGCAGGAAACAGCAGCAGTTCATCGCATGATAAGCTTAACTAACACAGATGTTACCTACCAATTAACGAGCGCCAATAAATCTGCAACGAAGCTTACGACAAGCAAAAACTTGAATAACGCGGGACATAAACCAAGAGTATTGAGGCAAACCGTACACATCCAAACAGGTACAACACCTATTTCCAATGTAATACGGATCTACAGAATAGAATATACGAACAAAACATCCAAAACGTTAGGGGAAGAATACAAGGGTAATATAGATTATGTTCTAAAAACAGTAACCTGGAATATAACGATAAAAAAGGCGATTGGGGATAGTAACCTAGCGATTTGCATTTATACAACACGAAGAATAGTGGGCAATATGAGGAAGATGACTAGAAAAGTAACAATACTCTACAGAAGTTCCTTCAAACATGTAGTAACACACAGCAGTTTACTATGATTACATTTTGACAATATGTTACGGAAATTGCTAGTCACTGTAGCTAATATTAGAATGACTTCAATATCTATATACAGTAGGGCCTACCGCGAAAAATAGTAAGGTATGCTGAGGAAGTTTCAAAATTTTAGGATTTCCATAATTTTCACAGTAGAGCAGTGAGAGAAATGTGGAATATAGCTGAAAATAAAAAGAACAAATAGCTACATGGGAGAGGTGAATGAAATGCCACTTTATTGAACGGTAAGAGGTAGGCAAGAGTAGGTACTTTCCCCATCGCCCAGTACTGATAAAATAACACAAAACATAAGACAAACGACTACAGCAAGCACAGCAACGGGACACAGAGGGCCATCCGTACTCACCCGCTGCACAGCCACCGCGGGAGTGAAAAGAAATTACAAAATTATTACCGGTCATAAATATTACTCTTTGCATTATGATAAATTTTCCCGCGGAGGTCACAAAGTGATGAGCAGCCGCAGAACTACAGTACAAGTTAATCATTAGCAGTTAGTTATATAGTCAGAACGTTCAAGCCTCCGTTTCCGAGAGGAACGATATCACAGAGGAAAGAAAAAGGGACATTTAGTACCTATGTCGAGAGCAACTGGAAACCCATGCACGAAGGTGTCCCCACATAGGATCAACGTGCATGGGAACAGCAAGTCGGAAAAGAAGAGGAAGATCAGAATAAAGCATGAACAAGTAGGAGTATGAAAATGGAAGAAAGCAAAGTAGGCACGAAAGACAGACGTCACAAAGGCCTAGTTAATGACTGAGGTAATCTACACGAGCCCCAGGAGTTACCAGACACCATAAGATGAGCGAACCTAACTAACCTAACCCTATGACCCATCTGATACGCCCTGAGAGGGAATCATGAGCAGCCGAGTACCATCATCACCTCCGTAAAGAGCGGCCAGCAGCACCTACCACCCACTTAATGACGCCCGCCACGTCGCTTTAAGAACTGGGCCGTCGTCCGTGAAACAAATGCTTTGCGACAACTGCTGTCCAATGCAGGATATACTCCTGTGAATGCTTCACTGGAGATAGCTACAAAAATCTTAAATCAATTGACTGGAGAGGCAAACGTCGTGGGAAAACTAACAAAGACACAAATTCAGAAAAATATTACATCAACTATGGCAAAATACAAAGTGAAGGGAGCTAGACGAGTCGTGAAACGAACTCGGCGCAAAAAGAAAGCATGTGCTACTTCTGTCACTGACCAAAATCATCGTCATAATCAGCATCAAAAGATGCCACTAAATGCATCTTACCGTGTTCATAATAACATCAAAAACAATATCACTACTTGGTGCTGTCTGCACACAATGCACTACCAATAAGCTGTAAATTTTCCAAGGTGATGCTTCCAATATTGCATCACCTTCCTTTTAATGGTGATTTTTTTTCGTTCAAAACAGACACTACCTTCTGTAACTAAAGGTGTACGTTCAGTATATTCTAACGTGGATTTAAAAGATGTAACATGTTCTAGATAGGTCCAGTCAATTATAGAACTTCAAACAAGATATATTAATAAATGATGAAGGCAACTTCGCCGTGAAAAGGTGTGCCCTTGTCCCAAACCTAACACACCATGCGGTGAACGGGATACGCCACGGCAGGTCCCAACGGTCAATGTAGGGTTATGAGGCAAGAAGATCCTTAGTGTAGATGACGCAAGAAGTGCGTAGCTACTCGTTAATGGGAGCATTGAGAGAAGTGCTCACCAAGAATCATTACTATGGTAGCTTCTTGTAACTAATATGCCAAGACCATGACAACAGCAGCGAGAAAAGTCGTGTGTAACTTCGGCATAACCCACAAGTTTTCACGATCAGCTACGTTGCACACAAAGAATTCTCGCATGGAAATTGTCAATCAAGCTATGCGCATCGATAAGCTAGCGTCTTATTATCTACAGTACATAAAAACGTACACTCTACGAAAATTGAAGTTGAATCAATAGTCTACAAATGAACTTCATCATAGGCGCGCACACACACATACACATCAAGAATTTTATCCCATGAAGCCAAAATATGTTGACTGAATAAGAATTCAGTTCTGAGTACAGAGAAAGTTGCATTTGTGAAACTACGAAGATAATAAAATTTGAAAAGTAACTACAGTGAGTAAAATCAACTTTTTTGCACTAAAAAGAAAACCATCAATGAAAATCATTTTTTGGTTGCCTAACTAGCGTATTCTGTGTAGGATGAATTACACTTAGGGTTTCAGAGTCGAATAAATCCAGCCCGACTCCGACTCTGAGCCTCCAAAAACGACCGACTGTCGAAACTTAGTTATTAACTAGATAATAATCTCCGTTATTACTTACTAGACAACATTCTTGAGGAACTCCTGTGTGAAGAAATGATTGCAGATATTACCAGCAGAGAACGTCAAGCGACCATCAGCGTTGCGCTTCTGAGCGGTCTTGAGTGTGATCTCGCTGTACTCCACCACCTGGTACACGTCATCTACCTTGCATACCACACCTGCAACATCGGAGTATTCCTGCATAAACTGAACTTGAATGTGTGGGCACACCATAGGGAAAGAAACAGGGTGGTGACTATGCTCACAGAATTTAAATATGCTAACCAGGGTTGCGGAGTCGGAAACATTAAATCCGACTCCGACTCCTGGCCCTCAAAAGTGATAAATGATCTCCTCCTACTCGGCAACTTTGGTGCTTGACTAAATACAATGCTAACTTACCGACGGCCTCAGTAGGGAACGCTTTCTCCACGACCTTAGCACCACAGTCGGCCTGCTTGCCGATACAGTACCCCATGAAGACGGGGTCCGCCATCTTGACTAGAATGTTATCCACGCAATAGACGTGGACGTACTTGACACCGCGGCGGTCCATGTCTTCCAGGATCTTTTGAGACTGAAAAAGTATGAAAATATTGTGAGCTTTCCTGCAACAGGCACAAATATATTTGAAAGTGTCCTTGAAAGCCACAGAATGCTAATTTTTGACATAAGGATTATTATTTAACATTATTATTTTTTCCAGAAGATTTAGTCTCCGTTTCCACAACAACGGAGATATCACAGAGGAAGAAAGAAGGAACATATAGTATGACATAGATATGGAACCCATGCACGAGGGTGGTTTTTCCACACAGGATCGACGCGCATGAGAACAGCAAGTCGGGAAAGAAGAGGATGAAGAAGAGATGGAAGAAAGATCGGTAAGAGTATGAGAGACATAAGGCAGTCACATGGCATTGTACGTATTCATCCATTCCACCAATAATCCTCAGCTGTTTTCTATTCAGGCATTAGGCAGTGCTCTATAAATAATAACAGCTACAGACTGCGGAAACAACAGACTTGCTGGCAGGATTTACAAGGGCTCATCAACAACTTATTCTTGCATTGAAAAGTTTCAGCCTCTTTTTCAAAACAAAGGCGACCAAAGAGAGAAAGAAGTTAGGGATATATAGTTTGTCCAGGTCTCCAGGGAAACACGTAACACTGCACGAATGTGTTCCAACACTGGATGAACGCGTATCGGTAAAGTAAAATAAGAACAAAACAAAGATTAACAGAAGTAGAAAACGAGAAGGAAGCAGCGTGGGCACGAAGGAACTTTGTCCAAAAGGCGAAACAGAAGTTAAGTTAGACTATAGAGTCACCTGAGGATACAACTTCCGTAAGGGCAGGATGACACAATGAACAAGAAATAATTTCGGCAGAAAGAAAACCACAAACTGCCCAACTCACTCTAAGAGCTCGGTACAGTCCTCCATTGCCGTCAGGAGCCTTGGCAATCTTTCCAGGGCTCTCGAGAATAATTTTGCCCTCAAATGTGAAGCACGGCAGCATGCCCTGCTCAAACACAACTAGGTTCTCCTTGTCCATGCCGAAGTAGTCGTGCTTGGCGAAGAACTCGATGGTGGGCTCCTTGGTGTGTTCAGAGGTCATGATGTACCAGGGAATGGCTCCAGCCTTGCCGTGCATCCCTGCGCCGAGTTCCTGGAGCTTCACTAGACGTTCCGCTTGGATCTGAAATGCAGAACCATTACATCATTACAAGCAACCTCCTATACTGAAATTATTGTGTTTAACCTAATAAATTTCGTAGTTTATAACACGTTTCACATTTTAATAACAATGGTCGTGTTGTAAAGAAGTGGAAATTTTGATACAAGCACACGTACGACCTGATGCAAGCTGCCCGCTATCCGACTGTGCATAAGTGAACGCAGATATGGCCTATGTAATCGGCAGTGCCATACA
>LQNS02278156.1:4938729-4950368 GCA_001587735.2 Parhyale hawaiensis
AAAAACAACTGGACACAAGCAGAACTAATAGGTACATAATGCGGCAGAGAGAGACGCAACAAACTGACGAATTAGGTACAAAAAACACAAGGGTTAGCCACAAAGGTCGGACATTTCGTCTCACGTGTACCGCATTCCGTCCCAGCGGCGGTTGCTTTCGTCAGACTGTAGGCGACCCTGACATTCTTAGGGGACCAGACTCCTGCTGCTGACGGCCTGCTGCTTGCTCACGGGGGTTGTACAGGCGCCGGTTTGTGTAGTCTTGGGTCCAACTAGAAGACTTCTCCTGTAGAGATTACTTGACATTCTCTGCATAAAGTAAGTTGGCTAAAGTAAGCAGTCTTGGTGTATTTTGTGCAGTTGTAAGCTCGGCTGTACATCGGTAGAAAGTTCAGATTTCCAGGAAGCGAGTGTTCGGCAACATAGCTTCCTCAAGTTTAGAGTGCAGTTTCGAAAGCTTAAGTCGAGAACTGCTGGAGATTGACTCTTAATGAATCTCCAAATATCGACCCTGTGGCATGGTCCGGTCGCTGAAGCCACGTAAGGACAGAGGTATCTTCCTTCATACGCTCCTGGGAGATACGACTTATGGATAGTAACTCACCAATGCTGCAATATTTCGAACAAACGGGTGGACGGATCTTCACCAAAAGTTAATCATCTGTTCTTCCTAACATAGCTACTTAACAGTCGCAGTAAATTTCGTCAAAATCTGTCCATAAGTTTTTGAGTTATTTTGGTGACAGACAGACAAAGAGATAAACAGATTCACAGACAGACAAATTCGACGAAAACATAATCCCCTTGGCGGAAGTAAAAAGAAACAACCCGCTGGTCAGCGCACCAAAAGTAGTCCCTGGTACCTATCTAATGTACAGAGACCGTCAATAACGAATAGGTAACCAATGTCCCAACTCATAATCAACATTCGTAAGAACAGCACTCTTTCTAGCTGACCAAATGGTCTCTGAGGGCATCAAGGTATTAACCATTTAGCTTCAGAGGATAAATATCTCCAGATACCTACCCCTAGCAATTTTCAATTACATAGTAAGGAAGGGAAATTTCATCTATGACATCATATAAAAGTAAACCTGCTTGGATTTGAACCTTGGCTGTCGCTAATAAGAAACATATGGTTATAGGTCTGAAACAGTGCCAGACTGCTGTGGGCAATTATTGGTCCTTCGGCAGACAAGCTTCTGTGACTGCTAGGCCTAGGTGATAAATATCAAACCGGAGACTCAGGCCAAAACTTCCATCCAGCTGGGTTAATTCCGCAGAATTTAAAAAATAGCTACAAAATATTATAATGACTTAATCACAAGCACCACTGGGGTCAGTTACATAGTGTGAAAACAAACATTGCGCTACGCTACAATCTATACAAAATTCAGGCACAGGATTGAAAATAACTAAATTTCTGTAAACAAAAGTCTACAGATTACCAACAACAGTCAGCGTGTATTACCACCTAAAACCGTGGTGCACTGAAGAGTATGGTAATGCACACAAGTTAATAGAGGTAAGTGTACCTCAGTGAATGATATTATCGTCTTGAAAAAAAAAAAAACATGGCACCTTTGTGATGGCAATTCCACAGTTAAGATATTCTGCAGGCATCCAATACGACCCGGAAGCAGTCTTCTGCAGGGTACGCCAGTACCCGCAAGATTTTGAAGCCCAGAGACTACGAAAGAGAACAATGGAGGAAAATAAGAAGTAAATTCATTCTACCAAAGCTTTGTTCACAGAGAAAACCTGTCAGGGTTAAGATTTACCTTTAAAAAAAGTAAATCGAAACAGACTACTATTAATGGCTGTAATAGACATTTCACTAGGCGTAAATATTGGTACAAATGTAGGTACGACGAACTCATATTAACTGAAAGATATTACAGCGATACAAAATAATTATTGTTAGCCATGCAGACCACAACACAAGCAGCAGGAACTGTAACATTTATAACACATACCAACATTACAGTAACAGTCAATTGCATGCACCATTCGGGGCAAAGGGCGATAAGGTCATTTTGGAGGACAAAAAATTATTTCGGCCTCACACATTCATTTTTCAACTTAGAAAAGCAGTACAAACACTGAAATAACTGAAAATAATTGCCCTATGAGTTTATGGACTCATTTCTTGCCCATAGAGATTCTGACTCTCCTGAGGCCAAATTATTTTTTGCCCCCAAAATGACCTTATCGCCATTTGCCCCGAATGGTTATTATTATGAAAGTAGAATTACACAAAGATGAACATCACGTACGAAAAACTTGTTAAGCTGCAAGGAATGCACTAAATACCCAGTAAATCAGAGTAATCTCACACGGCGAGCAATATAATTCCAGCACACACATTTGAAATTAAACACCAACACTAAGCCAGTGCGATAAGCGGGGGTTATCGCCGTGTGAAGGTCAGCTGCCACAGCGAGAAGGTATGCGGTAGATCCGCTATATCTGACCGACCGCGTCACCCACGATAATTTCGCTATCATTTTGCTACAAATTCTTCAATCATCGCAGCATTATTTGACTAAATGATAATACCTCTTAATCCTTTGATTCCTCTCTAACGCGAACCAACGTTGAATTAACTGCGACATATGTAGCTAGGAACCTATTACTGAATACCATTGAGTTCTTGAATAATCTTAACCCTATCCATGTACACCAGACTGCGTATTTTGCTACAACGCTTCTCTGTCCTACTGTATTCCTTCGGGGGAAAAGGACCATTGCAGCGATGTAGCACAGCTTGGTAGATAAGGGTTAACACAATTGTTATTAATTCATTATTATGCATCGGTGATATTAAAATTTGCGCCATATCCCGCACGTAACTTTGGAGACTACTGCCACTATAGCGCAGTCAAATCGATAAAGAGAACACAATCAATGTCCAAACTATGTGATTCGGATCGTACGTTAGCTAAATCAGCACAGGCAGCGCCATGAGGTAAATACGTGGCTCATTTACCAAATGGTGAATATTTCCACGACTGATGCGTATTCTAATTAAAACAACAGATTATATCCATAAATATGAAATGTGACGCTACGGAAGTATAGTACATACAGTAGTATCTGTGTGAAATAGACCTATCAAACTATAGAACAAAAAGTATATACAGTAAATCCCCACGGTAGGTACTTCGCAGATGCAGGATTGTATGTATCCAAATTCCCAAGAGCAATAGTACATTTATGTACTTATATCAACAAATTGTGCGTTCCACATACCCGAGTCAGCAGTGCGCACGAACACGCGGGTATTTGAGCTAGTTTCACAAACACAGAACGAAGTTAAGTACAGTCTGCTTTCATATTTTTGTTATTATTATAATTAATAATTTTAAAACTTTGCGCTCGAGCCACCACGGACAGGTAGCACAATCCAAATGAAGCATTATGCAACAGGAGAATCCCGAAACGCGGCCAAGGAAACTCCAATAGAAAACCATTGGCAGCTGACTTAAGCGCCTGCAGGTCGACGCGATCGAGAGCCGATGCTGGAAATGAATTCCAAACCGAAACACATTAGGGCACGGACTAACACTATTATTTTAAGCTCTTGTGGAAAGCATACCAAAGAATATACCGGTAAATTAGCATTCAATACAACAACTGATATCAGGAAGTCGAATCTCATACAGAATGTGATTCACACTTTTTTCCGGTATTCAGCTCACTCACTATATAGCTAAAGCGTTGAAATACTCATTCTAGAAGCTTCACCCGTGATAGGCCCCTCATTTTAATGTTCGAAAAATCGGTACTTCACCGCTACCATCAAGCAAATATCCAAATAAATATTGAGTGCACGGCACAACCTATGCAAATGCCTCTGTGTTCTGATTCAAAATCAGATTCACAATTTTTTACTGATATTCTGCTCCTTCATTCTTTATATATTCAAACGCTTCGAATATTTATTTCGTGTCCGCTTAGAAGGAAATCGATAGGCGAAAAATAAGTTGGTTGCATGATTTTGTAAATCGACGACCAGGTTGCAGAAGATGGCGACGGCTGATCGTTACCTATCCTTTTATCTGAAGACACTTTTTGCTTGAAACACTTCTTGAAATCAGGACACTATGTATGTAGCTTCTGGAGTCCGATTTTACAACTTTTTTCGCTCTGAGGTCACGACTTATAAATTCGGCAGATAGCTATTCAACGAAGCGCTTTGGAGGGGGCGATTTTTCACGTACAGTAGACAACCATTTCTTCTAGCTTACTGTTTTTCATTTCTTCTTTTTCTTCTATAGCAGTATTATTCCCGTTCACAAGGGGGTCGCTGAAGCAGATCTTGCAATTAAGTGTATTTCCGTCAATTACCATGTGCTCCTTCAGCTCCATACCACGCATATCACCGCTCACACTGTCGTTCTCTAAAGGTGCGAATTTTGTTTCAAATCCCAAAATTTTCGGCATTTCAGTGAAGCAGATATTTAAGTTCGCAAGACCCTATCTTGGCTACGGAGCGCTGACATGCATACAAGCTGGCTGGAGTTACATTCAAGTTTATTGCAATATTTTAACCGAGTTTTTTCTGCCTCTCACTATTGAAGACGCACGCCTGATCAAGAAGGAAGATAGGGAACGTATAAGTAGTACGAGGCTACTACAGTCTCAAGATCGAAGACGTTCTACGAATGCATGGAGAGAGATGAATCGTCTATGCGATACAGGCAGAAAGACTTGAAGCAGAAAATTTACAGAAGTGAATGAGAGCTGCTGATAAGCGTGAGCGGGAAAATGTGGAAACGACAAGTCAGAGAAAAAAAGCCCTAAGGTTGAAAGCACGACAAAGGATCAATGAAGAAAATGAAGGCAGTCAGAGAAGAGAAGATTCCGCAACTGCCTATATTAATAAAAAAAAAAATTCGAATATTGCGTGAATTTTTTCACTCGCGGGTCCACTTAATATAGATATAAAGCGTTAAAGTACTCATTCTCAAAGTTTCACCCTACACAGACCCCAAAATTTGTTGTTCGAAAACCGGTTGTTCACTCTTTGTCACAAAGCAAATGTCCAAATAAGTATTGGATGCGCAGCGCAAGCTGGGCAAAGACTGGTAGCTAAATAATTAAGGGCCTCACCTCGAGGGCTCCAGAATTGTTACTGGCGACAGTCATTAAATTTCCTTAGAATCTGACCCTAGCAACCTGCAGGAGGCGATTCTATCTCCTCTCTCTCAGTTAGGATTGTAACCTACCCAGAGGTGCCATTGGTACAATACTCGCTGCATCGACCGCTGCAGGCAGGGGGGTACTAAAATTTCACACACTTTCAGTATGGAGTGGTGCAGTAAAACTCTGCTTTGCGTTCACTCATTCCCTCAACTCTTTGGTCCCTTCAGGACATCAGGTTCCTCTGAGGCGCGGGCTCACTATCTAATTACGGAGGGAACCGTGGACTAGAGCCTGTAGCATCAGGCTGCAGGAACGAAGGGCCTCAACCTAATCCTCTTGAGATCAGAGATCTCCCCCAGACTTCGGTTCTGGAGGCGGCTACACCATCTGGCCTCAGCTGGAAGTGTGTTTAGAATTCCTGTCTCTGACGCCCTGCTATGAGCCAAAGCAGCGCGGGGTGAGTTTGGCGGGCTCTGAGAGTCCTGCCCGGGGTCTGCGGGGATGGTACTTGAACTCCACTCCTGGGAGGCTATGCATATAGCAAAAGCAACCTAGGATAAAAAAATGGTTTTGGAAAAAATAGCATTCATTAACACCCAAACTGAAATTCTTCATTCTCCGATAACTAATCTCATTTCATCATAGATCTTGAGAAATACACACCGATAACAGATCATACCACAAAATTCTGCTGCTGACGCAAAGTGATCTAATTAATCCCAGAAAAGATACTGAGATTCATTACATGACATGAGACGATAAGATAACGCGACGTCAGAATCCGATGAGCTGAATCAATCTCAAATCTTGAGTGACAGTTCATGAGAAAAAATTATTTTATTCGGCAATTTTCACTAGGGCAATGCAATAGACCGCAACAGTACTTGACTCGTGGGTCCTAAAGTGGCCTCTGACGCAGGCTGCCAAAATGGGAAAAATGGGATTATCTCAAGAGCTATTATGAACATCTCCAGACACGGTCATGCACGCAAGCGCCCAAGTGCGTCCCCGCCATATCCAAGATACCGTCTTAGCAAGAAAAATATTGGGTACCTTGGATTTTTTTTTTCTTCAGTACTAGATAGGGAGAAAAGTTGTAGCTATGCTCTTAATTTCATAATTATTTTTCTAATAGCTCTTGAGAAAATCCCATATTTCTGTTGCCAACTTTTGGCCGCCAGCGTCAGACCTAAGAGTCAAGTACTGTTGCGGTCTATGGCAATGCCTCTATCTTCATTTCATTCATGGAGCTTTGCGCACATAATAACTATACAAGTTGGTACCATGAGGTTGTTGCAGTGCTAAGGGATACAGACCAAATATGTGCATGGTATGCTACTAGAAACGACAGATTTTCCAAGCATATCTGGCGAATCAGTGAGCTCGATTCTTCTCTATTGCATCATGAGGGGCACAAATACATTTACTTAGGTATATATATATGTAGGTATATAAACAGCAAGCAAGTTGAATGATGCATGGCAAACTGTACAGCTGCTCCACCGCTTCCGCTTCCCGTCACAATTGCATGCACTAGCAATTATCACAGACCCACAGAGTGGCTACAACTGGGAGAGAGAGAAGAAGCAGAGGAAGAAAACATGTAGCTATAGAGTACAGGGAATCCTGGCTATCATGACAAACCAAAAAAGAAACATTGCATTAAAATGAGTTATCCGTTTATTCAAATCCCTTAAACAAATGCAAAGTGGACACACAAGGATAGACGTCCCTGATGCCCAACGCACACAACACATTCCCGTTTCAACTATCGCCAGATAAATCTGTCTGAATGCCAAGGTACTGGATGTCTGCATCACGTTAAGTGGTCAGTCGCAGAACGTAATCAAGTCTTGCGAACATTGATCTATACAAATTAGAACACAAATAGTCCGAAACCACCGTAACTTTTATCATTTCTGTAATACAGCGCCGGCAAAAAAAATCTTTACATTTCAATGGCAAGACACGAGAAATGTTAGTATTTCGTTTGCCCTACCCGACATAATAAAGTGAGAAGATGTTAGTGATGATGAATTCCCTCCGCCCACTCATAGCAAACGTCCACCACCCAGCTAACCCTCAGCGAGGGTTGTGTGCTGCTGCAGGGAGGTTTGCAGTGGGTTGTACTTGCCGACGTGTTATTTTTACTTTTCTGTAAGATTGTAGTCAATCGACGAACCTATCTCAAAACTGAACTGACATCAACTACATCGGCTTCGTAAACGTTCACCAGGCGCCGGAAATGTTGATTGGTTCAATATTTTCTGCATGGAGGTATTCAATAATGCACCTCTGCTTCTGACGCACATCCTTGGCAGGGATTGCTCTCTTAGAGTGTCACATCGTCAATATCTGCAACAGAGAGATGAAAACATTCAGGTTCAGTATACATAACAATGCTATTGGCAAACCCCTCGAATCCCTTTGGGCTAAGTAAAAAAAAAAGGCATTACTTTCGAAACGACCCTCGTAACTACAGGTTGAGACATCTGCGCTTTTAAAAGAAACACAATTTTATGCCTCCTAACAACCTTATTGGAAACCAACTGGTACTATATGAAATATGAGGAAGTGATCTTTTTTTCATTGAATGAGATTCAGAAAGAATACGAAGGATAAGTTCATCCTCTAGCTCTTTGATGACAAAATTAAACACCACTGCTTGTAGGAACAGCGCCGTTACTATTGTCAACCCCCCTCCCCTCTCTCCCCGCAACTGGAACTGTTTAGATACGTCGGAAATAGCACTAATACTGCGAAAATCTGGTACCATCAATGTGGCTGTTAAGGGACTGCAAAACAAAGGTACCCCTTTTTATATAGCGTGGTTAGTCAGGAAGACTTGGATACGGATACCTGCAGTGCATCGTTCCCATCACAAGGTAATGTCCGACAAACATTACTATTTTTACCTCCGCCAAGGAAGTTACGTTTTCGTCGAGTTTGTCTGTCTGTAGTGTGTTTGTCTGTCAAATAGATAACTCAACAAGTTATGGACGGATCATTACGAAATTTAAACGGATTGTTAAGCACCTATGTCAGGAGGAACAAATGATTAGCTGTTGGTGAAGATCCGTTCGTTAGTTTATTTATTTGGTTGTCTGTCTCTTTTTTCGTAATGCCGTAACTCAAAAAGTTACGGATGGATTTTCATGAGATTTACATTAGTTGTTAAGTATATCAAGAAGAGTAAATAAGAAAATTTTTGTGGCAATTTGTTAATTCGTTTGTTTGTCACTGTTTTGATTTTATGTTTGTCAGCAAAATAACAAAAAATTATGATCGGATCTTCATGAAATTTATAGGAATTGTTAGTAATCATGAAAAACATAAATGATCAAATACTGGTGATGATCGGTGGGTCTGTTTGTGTGTTTGACTAATGTTTGTCATAATGTCTGTTAGCAGCATAACTCGAAAAGTTATAAACGGATTTTCAACAAAATTACTAAAGCAGCTATTAATGTCAAAGGCACAAATGATTAGATATTGGTGTTGATACAAAGAAAATCATGGTTTCAGAACCAATTTGAAGTTTTCATTACCGTTGTCTTGTTTGGCGGAGGTATGCGCTCTCTGAGTGCTCTAGTTTTTCTCATTCACCTGTCTCTTTAATTCAATATCGGACATATTAATTAGGATATTAAAGGGTTACGGGATACGACACACGGTGAGCTGTAGTTCAGCACTCGCTTCGGCACTGGACATCCGGCGCTTGTAAATTAATTTAGCGCAGCTTCAATTACAATTAATTCAATTAATTACAATTAATTACAGCTTCAATTCCAAGTAGGACGGTAAAGAAGTGTATGATGTAACAATCTGCGCTAAACGCGGGCAGACACGCGGGCCCGCGCACGGAGTGCAGCGGTCACGTCACGGTACCGGACATCGATAAGAGATAACCCTAATCTTATAATGCGCCGCTTGTGCGCGCTAATGTTGGTGCTCGCGTCAGCCGGAACTGGTTACCTAATTTGGGCCGTGAGTAGAGCATTCTCTGCACTCACGCCAGCAGTGACCTCTTCTACACGTGGGTAACACATAATACCTACTATCAATTGTAACGGGATGCAAGAGGGCTGTTCTTACACGACATAAGTGCCGAGTTCGCTTCCTCGTCAGGCAGGTGAATTTTTGCGATGCTGGACTTGCGCCTTGCGGTGTCAACATTTCTAGGGTATACACTTAATTGCAAGGATAGTAGTAGTAGAAGTTTTTACTAGCGCTTCAGTGGCACACTGCCTATATCGCGCCGAACTATTCCTGTGTTTAACCACAGGCTCGTGCGCCGACTAGGGCCCGTTTTAAATTGTCAATAATTTTTGTCTCGGCTTTTCTGCCGGTAGGTCTCAAGAGTGGTCAGTGCGCTACTGACAGGAAAAAGCCGCAAATTGAGCATCTCCAATCCCCGGGCACGGCTGAACGCTTTCGCTCAGCTACGCCGCACAGGGGAAGGAAACTAAATACAAGAAGGTAGAAGTCTAGCGGGAATAGGTCAGCCACCTCGATCGGTAGCCCACCTCCCGAAAGTCGAAACAGTAGGGGAAGTATTGAGAGCCTACCCAACTTTACACAACTAACCTCATCAGCAGGTAGGTACTGCGGCCAGGTGCAACACCCCCTGCGGAGATGGCACTCGGGACCCTTGGGTGCGTGATACCNCAAACATATTGTGGCAGGGAATTGCAAGGATACTAACCTTAACCAGAACTGGGTACGGTCGGAGCCTCGCAGTTGTCACAAGAGCATCTGTCTCCGACGCTGTAGCTATGACCATCTGTGATCGACTGCAGCCGTGCACTTCTCTGGGGCCTAGCAGGAACCATATCTACCGCTAGCAACAGAGCGCGCTGATTTCCCAGTTGGGGTATGCGGTTACGTTGACTAAATCATTTCCCAATTAGCTACCAATCTTCTATAATATCAATAAAATTGTGTAAGTATTGAACATGTTTAGAAGAAAAGGGTCATATGCAGCCCTACACAAGTGTATGGTTCTTCGTGTAAGGATGCACTCGGACGACCTATGCGAGATGCTATAGGTGCGTTCTGTGGCATCGCTGAGATATGTGTCAAGACATAGAAATCAAATCAAGTACTATATTACCCTAGTACAGATATGCCACTCAAGTCGTCTACGCATCATTATCAAGGGACATAATAGCTTATTTTTAAGCTCGGGGAAAAAACCAAAGGCGCGAAGCACGCCTTTAATTTCATAATCTACACAACAAAATTTGACTGGAAAATAACCCATTTCCCAAAAGTCTGTAGTTATCTAGATGATTTTAAGGGCACTATAAGTTCAAAATTTTGTGAACCGTGGCCATACGCTATTTTTCATGTCTTACGCTAAGTCACAATTACATTTAAGAACGGATCAGTTTCCTAATTGCTCGGATTTTCTTTCTCGAACGCAGCAACAAATAGATGCAATAAAATGTAACGAACTGGAGACTACGAGTGCTTTAAGCAGCCCATAGAATTTGTATACTGTATTATTGTACAATGTGGGTTTAACAACATTTTGAAAGCTGTCCCTACTCCCTAGACAGTCAATATAGCTAGTATATAGTGTACCATATTTTGGTTTGTGCAAGAGTGTCCCGTATGGAGGCGATATTGAAGGTTGTGCAATATATTGCACAATCGCGAGCACAGACGTACGACCACATAGTGCAACTTGTGCAAACAGTCAGTCCCTGCCAGACTTTCATGAAGTAAATGTGAGTCGAGCTCGTCGTGTTATCGAAAATACCTTTGCGATATTGGTCAGCTGATTTGGTGTACGACAGATGCCAATAGCACTCTCTTCAGAAAAGGTTAAAAAGTTGCCTTAGCATCTTTTTTATATTGAAAAATTATTTTGAGGCTCTTTGTGCCAGTCTGTAGGCTGCAGAGTTTGCTTTCCTTATTTGCTGTTTACAAGTAGAGATGATTGAATTCCACAAATTTCGACCATGTATCAAATTTCCCCCCATTCCCCCAACCGAGAATAGTTTCCCTGAAAATGGGGGAATTCCCCCATCAGTGGCAACCGTGAACAGGATATTGCGCAATATAGCCAACCCACAGCCCAATATTATCCCGTTTGTGGGGTCTTGTTTGAAAACTGGCCAGCACTCTTGTTTGAAAACTGGCCAGCACTCTATTTTTGTATTTGGTGCCGTATCTTTGATACGGCACCAAATACAAAAATAGAGTGCTGGCCAGTTTTCAAACAAGAGTNTCCCTGAAAATGGGGGAATTCCCCCATCAGTGGCAACCGTGAACAGGATATTGCGCAATATAGCCAACCCACAGCCCAATATTATCCCGTTTGTGGGGTCTTGTTTGAAAACTGGCCAGTTTTCAAACAAGAGTGCTGGCCAGTTTTCAAACAAGACCCCGTTTGCGCAATATATTTTCAAGATTTTGAAAATCATACAATATATTGCACAACCTTTCAATTTTGCCCACATTCGATCAATTATACTGTACAAACG
>LQNS02278156.1:4961242-4975121 GCA_001587735.2 Parhyale hawaiensis
ATAAGTGATCTCTTGCCTTCCTCTAAGAAGCATAATCGCCTCCCACCTTAGGTCCCATACGGAACAAAAATCTTATATTAGCAAATAGTAAAGCATTACTGAATACAAATAAATTCCTCTTGGCGTATCCTACCAAAGGAATAAGCCTTCAGTACATTGGAAATTTTTGTTGAAGCGAAAATTGCTCCGTCGAAAGAAGATAGCAAGCTGAAAGAAATTATGTCTACTGCCCGTGAAAAATCATCGCTTCGTCTGCCCTTCGTTGATCAGCATGGCCGCGCTAAGAAAAGCTGTCAACATCTTTATTGTTCCGATTTCAAGAAGTGTTTCCAGCAGGAAGAACCCTAAAATAAAAATAAGGATCCCACTTCCGCCATTTTCTGCAACCTGGTTCATCCATCTCCAAGAAAACGTGACCTAATTACAAAATCTGCAACCTGACATTTTTCGCTCATCTATTTCTTTAATTGGGTGACCTGAAATATATAAATACAGTATATAACAAAGTGAACACACGACGGTGTTTATTATATTGTTGATAATTGATACAAAGAGCCATCGTCAGGCCATTACCGAGCTTTATAGCGCTGAAGTGTCGAATTTCAATGTCATTGAACTGCTAAATGTGGCAAAATCCAGCGTTTACGACACAGCGAAAATATTCGCTGAACTCTGCACAGACCAAGACCGTCCCAGAAGACAATGCCCGCTCCCAGCACGCCCTCCTGTGAAGTCACAAACGACGTGCGACAGAGGGATCAGGAGAAATGCAAAGAAATTCGTGAGAAAAATGGATAACCAAATAAAAGTTAGCAAAAAAAAAGTATGAGAACCATGGTTATCACTGACTTAATTTCTCTTCCGCCGAGCTGAAAGGGCGCTAACAACTCCCTGACCTGCAGAAACCGAAACGAGTCGATCGAGCCTCAGCTTCTTCCGTCACACAGGATGACACACGGTGAGATATCGTCTCCGGCGACATGCAATGCAACAATGAGCAAGCTGAAGAGTTGCTTACAACAGCGTAATCGGTAGGGTTAAACAGAACGCTTCGCATTTTGTGCTCTCAATGGCAATAGCCGTTAGCCAACTAATTAGCTACTTGCGCATTAGGCTACTCTCAGACTCTAGTGCCGACAAGAACAGCTAACTCTTTGATTTCTCACTAAGAAAATGTTCAACAAAAGAACATTAAGGAATATAACCCATTGATAAAACTGGATGGGCTAAAAGTAGACACATACTCTAGTTTAATTTTATTACATTAATTTAATAGTTTCGTTTGTTAGAGCAATAAGTGTAACTGTTATAACATGTAAAGAAAAGCTATGCAATCCCTGAACAAATGTAAAAAAAAACAGCATAGTATAACAACCACTTCACATTGGTCCCATTGGTAAATAAAAAAAAATGTGAAATTGGTATATAAAAAAACGGTTACAGGTCAATTCAGACGCCTGGACAAGGCACAATTCTGGGCTGTTGAAACGGCCGTCGACAGTCAAAGAGCAACGAACAACACGCTCGTTATGAGCATCCCCAGCTGAAGCCGCAGGGAGCGAATGGCTAGCAAACTGCTGATTTTACACTACTGCAAACAAAAGAGTCGTAGGACTTCTGTCGCACCCTGTAACGTAGAATTTACCCCTGGAGTCAAACTAAATGCAGCGACAGTATTATTGCAAAACTACATATATGTACTAGAAAGCATTGCGGCCACTGCAGTTTTCTACTGACGAGAGCAAGCCAATTGTGACTCGAAAATCTCTTAAGGGCTCACCTACTCACCTGAATGTACAAGATCTCGTGAGCACCTAATGTTCAATATATTTTGGACCTCCCACGCAACATCCCGCGCTATCGCATATCTAGTGAGGGGAAATGCTCCCATTTCTGTTGTTTGCTAATACGTATTAACGTAAGGTGTAAGGCAGTATGATGTATGTATTAAGAGAAACCTTCAAGTAGCTAATTAAATAAAAAGTTACATCCAATTTAATGATCAGCGCTTGGGAAACATAGAGTAATGCATGTACAGCGCGATCAAGAGCACATTTTACGCAAATTCACATTCTCAATATTTGTAGGCTACAGAGGTAACACAGTACGTGTATGTTGGAGATAAAGGACGATTGGTTGGGAACCAAAGTCTCAATAGGAATAGAAACACTAAGGCAACGATAAAAATCATCTAATTGGCATTCAGACCAGCTGGTTTCGACACTTCGTCATTATCAGTGAATGCCTCTGTAAAATAAAAAAGCAAAACTCATACCGTGAAATATTTTGACTATATGAGAACTGAAAAATTGGAAAAAAATATAGATTCACATTGTTTAAAGAGGTTCGGCAGATTGATCTATGTTTAAAGATGGTCGCAGTTTAGCAATGCATACGGATTCTAAAACCCTAACATTCGCATCTGGAGCAGCAGTTGAATAGAAAATTAAACAAAAGAGAGCGGGTGGTGCGTGCTGTCACTATGCAGTCTAGGGGAAGAATGAGGTAGGGCGGTCAGGGGCAGGTTAGTCCTGAACGACCGCCCCAAGTGCTGGGAAAATCTGATTTTTGAATGCCAATTAGATGATTTTTATTGTTGCCTTAGTGTTTTTACTCCTATTGAGTACGTGAATGTCACTATACCTACGCTAATGACTTGTTATCAGTGGAACTGTTAAGAAGATTGGTTTGTATGTGCCAGTGCCAGAACCTCTAGAGCAAGTAACAGTCATTGGTTAATGAGAAATATTGTGGACAACAAATGAATGAAACTATCTCTCTCTCGACAACGAACGCAACAAACATTACACGGAGTTACATCAGTTCATAACTGCAAGGCCATTCATTCAAAGATATCCAGTCCCGTTTCGCTGTCTTCAGACAGACTAGCAACAGGGATCATAAATGCATCAGGAACTTGAAGGGAGAAACAATCCCACCATGTTGCTACCTCACATCGTCACGGAACCCTATTCATTACCTCCGCCGAGTTTGTGTGTTATCAAAATAGCTCAAAAATTATAATCGGATTTGTACGAAATTTACAGGGATTGTTAGGTATACGTCACGGGGAACCGATGATTAACTTTTGATGGAGATTCGTTCATCCGTCTTTTTTTCTGCCTCTTTTTCCCTAATGCCATGACTGACAAAGTTATAAATAAAGTTTTATGAAATTTGCAAAAGTTGTTAGGTATTTTACGGAGAGTAAATGACCAAATTTTTTGGACTATTTGTCAACTTCTTTGTTTATTGTTTGTTAGTCTCTATGTTTGATTTTACGCTTGTTAGCAAAATAACTCAAAGAATTTTGAATGGATCTTTACGAAATTTACAGGAACTGCTTGTAATATTGAAACACATAAATTACTGTATTCAATTTTGTTGATGATTCGTTGGTCTGTTTGTGTGTTTGACTAATCTTTGTCAAGAGCATAATTCGAAAAGGTATGAACGAATCTTCAAGAAAATTACAGAAGTTGTTATAACTGTCAAAAGGCACAAATCATTATATTTTTGTGTTGATACAAAGAAAATTATAGTTTCAGAACCAATCTGAATTTTTCATTACCGTTGCTTGGCGGAGGTATGCGCTCTCAGATTGCTCTAGTTCTAGTCTGCATCACTACAATGGTTTCTTTTACAAAAGATACGGATGAAGGAATAGAGATTCCAAAGATTATTATTAGAGATTCATAGCACTAGATTAGCCACATCAGCATGGGGCACCAGATGTTATGGTAGCAACGATACCGTACACAGTTTATTTCAGTAAGTACATATTACTAGAAGGAAGATCTCAATTTAATTGAGAATTCACTAGATGAGTTTTGCTTGCGTCAATTTCGGCCTGATGGGCAGCTACTGACCGGGAAATAATGTGCAAAGCATCTCCAAGAGATGAAAGAGGAGAAGAAATACACACTCACACTGAGAAAATTTTGATGGACGTAGGTGTTTCACAGACTGATTGATCATTTATTTCTCCGCAGGCGGGAGGTGTTCTTGGATTATTATATTACAGCTTACATGAAAAATTTCGTGTACATTCATTTCTTAGCAATACTACAGCTATAAATTCACAACCTAATCTACATGGCACAGTGCCATCACATACCAAACGAGTTAACTGGACTGGCTCCGCAATAGTGCTACCTAACAATCACCCTCGCACGAGAAGCAAAATAAAATATAATTATATTTCTGCTAATATTACAGTTTGTTCAATTAAAGTAAGGTAAATGGGAAATGCAGTTATTGCTTCCCGAGGAGAGATCTACATGGCTTAACACTATTTGACCTGATTACCTAAATACTATTACATACAATTTCATCCAATAGATATGGCTGTACATTGTACAATACAGCACGACCTACAATACAAACATGTAAATTTGAAATTATGCATCTACATCTCATAATATGACGGCTTCTATCGAGTGAATTATTATTTCCGCCAAAGGGCGATCCGCACAGTGATGCTAGTCGGCTAGGAGGCGCAATTAGGAATACGGTATCCAATCTCGACATCGGCTCTCCTCCGCCATATACCAACATATCGTAGAAGTTGGCACAGTGAACTACTACTGGCAGGAGAAAGGCGCAAAGAACAGAGAAGCACCAGGATTCCAGTAGGTGTTTCATGACGTAGTTTGGTGTGTCATCGCGGCACACAAAAAAACATAATGAAGGCAACAAATGTGCCTTTATAGAGCACAATATAGGTACGAATTGTTTACATCAGAACCAAGCAACACAACCCTAGCATTTGTTTATCAGTTCCCACTCAATTCGGCGGCTAGCATGATGCAAGCAGCGAGGTCTCACAGTGACAGGGCTATCGCAGTGACAAGGGCAATATGGATGATATGCTCGAGTCCTACTGTGTTACCCCAAGCATGCATGGTCAATCTCCTGATAGCATTGCTATCACGCTTGACCTCAGCGGCAGCCACGCGCCGTTTGTTGGTAAAAATGGCAATGCATTCGTTGGTTGCGCAAACCGAAATGCATACATAATTTTACATCCAGTATACCACAGGAAGGCAGATACCGTAGGTACATCTGGCGCATTTTGTAGAGGTGGATACTTAATAATTAAAGGGATCGAAAATAGCACATACCTACTTCGATGGTATTGAAACGCATGTCAAAAGCAGTGCATCAACGCCCGATAAAAGCTCACCTTATATTTATCTTCTCTGGTGATGAGTCTGTAAAAATACTAAGTTTGGCATGTTCAACAGCAAACCAATATCATAGCAGTAGTAGAATTATTAGCTAATAGACTACACATCATATACCTCATCTTCCAATGTAGGTACCTATAGAGTATAGGCTGACGTCGCATCCCATGCCTACTTACGTAGGTACTGTAGGTCCGTATAGCTACGATAATATGAACACTAACGAACTGTATAGTTACATACGAGCCAGGTGAAGACCTTAGGGAAGACATTTCAAGAAACCCACACCACTCGACTCCTCTGGTTTGCTTCACTCCTAACTCTTCGGAAAACGTCTTCCTAAACATGAAAAAAAAAACTTTCTGCAAGGAAATGTTTTGAACAGGTCTCGTTTTTATGTACCTAGCACTCGTTCCAATCATTTTTTTATTTTACTAGGCCTACCTAATCACTATGAACATTATTTCAATGCCGAATTTCTCCTAGTTTATCCCCATACAGCGTGACAGGAAATATAAATATATGAAATCCAAAAAAAAAAAAGTATTAAAAGGCCATTCATTATACTGTGTTTATTCTGAAGGAATATCGCCGTTGGCTGGTCCAACCACCCTCAAGAAATTGGCAATTCTTGGAATGAAAAAGAAGCATCCTGATACAAAAGACCTCGATGGTCACATAATGTAATGGTCCTTTTTTCTTGACAGAGGTTATTAGCTACGACCATGAATTTTTCCGCTATTTTCGCAACAGAGGTTGTTGCTTTTTCCTCAGATAGGGATGAATCGGTAATTTGTAAATCAAAGCACGGTTCATTTTTAATAAGCATTACATTTTCAATAAAAGTTGTAATAAACTAAATAGACATCCATGATCCACAAAAAAATGCATTTATTTAGAAAAAAATATACCGTACACAGCCATTACAAAATAATGCTGATACATCGGATCTCTAATTGAAAAACCTATGGGGAAACAACTTTGCAACTACTCTGTATGATACAGAGAATGAAATGGAGTAGGTACGTAACTATATACATGTTTATACTTTATACGACAGCCTACAGAGAATGACAAAAAAACAGAAATCAAAAGTATGTAGGTATGTATATATATCAATACGCAACACCATGTAGAGAAGGGTTAGTATCTAGCTACCACCTAAAACTAGCTAGGCTACTGAACTCCCACACCGATCACAAGTAGCTGGAAATTTTGGAGGGACAGGAGTCGGAGTCGGAGAACGGACCTTGAACCATCCGACTCCGCAAGCCTACTCCATAGTTTTCCACAAAGCATGCTTTGAAGAAGGTGAGCTAAAGAAAGGTGTGAGCAACATTTACAGTACCTAGCTATCATGAAGGACCTGCTTGGCAGCTCAGAAACTGGATAGTTATGCGGTAGTCTATGCAAAACTGAAGCTTTCGTGCTGTCAAAATGACAGTGAAGAATTTGACTATGGAGCTGTTTCAATTGGTTTAGGCGGCAATGATTGCAGTCGCAGTTAAAGAACCTATTCTACACTATCCTAACTTTTCTAGTTCTTAAACGTACCTCCTCTCACACTACTCGAACCAATATGTGCTCACCCAACCCTAACATACCAACTTCACCAACCTGACGGTCATTAGCAGGATCGTCGCCGAGGGGGCCGCCGTTTCAAGTCACGTCTGTCTACAGTCCTTTTCTGCTAAGCTGGGAATTAGCTCATGTTCCAGTTTAGTGCTAAAGCCTATAGCTATTGCAGAGATCTCCATTACCAGTTCTCACAGTAGATAAGGTCAAACAATAGCAACTGTTCACACCACTTAATGCTCACTGTATCAAACCTCCCAACCCTTTTTCAAAACGTTACTCTGAATAATTTTCTACAGGAGAAATTAAAACAACCATTAGTCATCTAAACACGAGGAAAGTAGTTACAAAGGATTTTCCTGACATGATTTAAGCTACTGCCACTACTAGCTGTTTCAATTTGTAACTTTTAGATTGCTTTATTTCAACATTCAAATAATGTCAGTTTATTTTTCCCACATACCTAGTTCACATTTACAACTGAAGAATGCCAATGTCTTAACATTGCTGTCATTGCTCTTATGTCAAACAGAATGAGAATGATTCGGTCTGCATAGTGGGACAGATAGCTACCATTCAAGGCAGTAATCAATCAATTTTAAATATCACAATCCTGTATATTCTGCAATAAATGAAGGCATAGGCATTAACGCATAATTGGTTGATCCAATGACAACAGTACCCTGAGGCTTTTCAGCCTCTTGATATTAACCTTCGGAGCAACTGAATCCCGAGATGGATTTTTAGCACAACAAAGGAGATAGCTACTGATAAAAGAGTAGTGCTTAAAAAACATAAAATCCATGCAACATCAGCAACACACAAGTAGTAACTACTCACCATGTCAGTCGAGTGCAATCACAAGCAAGGCTACACACAATTATCTTCTTAGAAGTCACATGACGTAGCTACATCACTGAAATTTGCTACCTTTTCCAAATACACATCCTGAAAAAGAGATTAAATAAAGCCATAGAGAAAAATTATCTTGGACACTTGAACAAATTTCAGAGTTGAACTACCTTAAATCCAGGGTTGCGGAGTTGGCAGGAGTTGGAGGATTTGAGGAGGAGTCAGAATCTCACTTGCTCTGCGAGTCGGAGTCTGCATTTTTAGCCCAACTCCGGAATCCCATTTACAGAAAAATAATCAATTCAGAATTTTCAGTCTCAAATTTTAGAAAATAATAAAATTATTTTGTAAATGTGGACATATTTTTTGTACATTTCTTTTTTACAACTATAGCTACCATGTATCTTCCTATTCCTTATGATGAGGACATTGAGAAAATGTTGGGTAGAACTTTCGCACCTGGTACATTCTGTGAGGAGGGCATGGGGGGGGGGCGCAAATGATCGATTTTATACAGATTGTTCTGAAATTTGCACAGTATCATTTATGTATTTTTGAAAAAGAAATGCATTACTCCTCATACAACTTTTTCTATTTCGGCCCTTGTTTTTGAGGTACTGGGAAATATACATAAATATATATCCATTTTTTCAAAGTTTGAAAAGAATAGATCTCAATGAGTTTTCCCGCTAGAATAAAAATGACAGTTTTGGAAACCTTGAAATACGGTATTCCTAACAATAAACTATAGAGCTGTATTTTCCATTTATGCCCTCAACAGAGGTTGTTACCTTTTTCTCACATAGGGATGTCTCACAGCTCATGCCAAAGTTTTTTTTCTATATTTTAGTTAGCGATTGGACGGAATAGAAAATAGAGAGTCCAGCTCTGTGGCTTTGTTAAGAATGTTTCAAGGATACCAAAACTGTCATTGTTTTATTTGTAGCATGAAAACTCATTGAGTTCTATTCATTTGAAATTTAGAAAATACATATATATATGTATTTCCCATTATCTCAAAAACTAAGACCTAAATAAAAAAATTTGTAGGATTACTATTAGCAAAATGTATTTCTTTTTCAAAAATACATATACAGCGCACATTTTAGAACAATCGGTTCACAATTGATAATTGCCCCCCCCCCCCATGGCCCCCACTGAAAATGTAACATGTGTGAAAGTTTTACCAAACCTATTTTAATGTCCTGATGTCCTTAATTTAGTGTCTCAAATGATGCAAAATATTGTACATGTACAATTACTACAATAGGCTACTCCTAGCATCTTTGAATGAATATGTGTACAGTAGGCTACTAGCAAAAATTATTTGGACATGTTAACCGGTACTGTTTACATCAATTATCTTTGTGTTGGACAAAGAAGTCTGAGTCGGAAAATCTTGAGGACTCGCAGTCAGAAATTCTGGAGGACCAGGAGTTGGACCTTGAACCATTAGACTCCGCAACCCTGTTTAAATCTAATACAAAATAATTGAATACCAGTACCGGTACAAACTGGGTATATCAACGTTACAAATTATATACACTGAAGTATGATACAGTGGAACCCCGTTTCCCTGGATGTCTCTTTTTCCTTGAATCTTGACTTTTCTGGACTGTTGAGCAAATTGAAACCTAGCCGGAATAGCTACCAGAAAACTTTGGGATTTCCAGGAAAACTTTGAAATTTGCTTAACAGTCCAGAAAAGTCAAGATTCAGGAAAAAAAAAGACGTCCGGGAATATGGGGTTCCACTGTATATGAAATTACTAGCCTTGACTCATTGTGAAGTTTAGTCATCATATATTATACCATCTTTGAGTAGGCCTACCTATCTAATGCTAGACAATGTATGTTATTAGTAGTGAGTTAAACGGTGCATATGTTCCCCTCAATCTAGTAGCTACATATGACAAAAGACTACAACTTACTCTACAAGTCTACATAGACTACCTAGCTACAACATTTGAAGCATGGTATCTAGGTACCTACCATCGGGGGAGTGCCGCATCACAGAACGAGGCCCCCTGCCCAACAATGTGTCTCGCCAACACTGCAAAAACCACCCCTTCTTGTGAGTCACAGCTGCAGACTCCCGTCATTTGCAGGCTACACACAGCAGTATTAGCTGCTTCACACTTTCATACCCAACCCCATCAGATAGCTAGCTATCTGACATCAATCAATTTTAGACTCATTCTATAGATAAAAGCATTCATACCATGGCCTGGCACCATGCTCAATGGAGCAGGTCATCACCACATAGCTATACTGTCATAGCGCATCTGATACTTTAGACCCTCGTCCTCTCTGCACCACACCAGGGTTGCAGAAAAAGTCAATAGGCCTAGGAGTCAGACATTTTTGAGGGACCAAGAGCGCCTCTACTAATTACCGTCAACTAGCGTCGGGGCAGGCGAGAGAACGCAAAATCGCGCAAGTCCCGATAGCACTAATACTATCGTAGCTGCTCTAACGAGCGTTCTTGTGCAGTTCGGCACTAACATGGGCTAACTGTCCTATAAATATTTTGGGACTCAGGCAATTACAGAAAAAGTTATTAAGGAAAAATGTGCCACCACTTAGAGACACGAAATCGGGCGAGTGATCGCACTATCCCTTGTATTGTTATTCGCTTTGGTCTAACTTTGGGCAGAAATCGATTGCGTATAATGACATATTTTGGCGCCTGATGAATGTGCAGAGGTCTACTAGTGCAAGTATGATATTTGCTCAAAAGTATACCTACTGATTGTCTCAGAGTCAGGGCAAGAAAATGCAAACCGAGTCTCCAGCTCAGGAAAAAAAAATTAGATAACGCCTTACTCAAGGTGATCCGAAACGGGCCTGGCTACAAACTATCGAACATGTAGGTCTATAGCCGATGGCAGCGCATACTATTTCCAAGCAGGGGCCAAACAATGGGCCGCAATGCAGCGTAGTTTGTAATGATGATACGGTATTATCTGATTTTAGTATTTATTGTAACTTTAGTATTAAGCAGTCTCCTGTGTGCCATTCCCTGAGTGTACCTAATAAAGCATATTATTAATATTATTATTAAAGTGAACAAGTGATTGCACCATCATTTTTTTCAAAAACTAGAAGACCTAGCCAAAATCTGAATACACCATTGGAAATGGCAGGTCTTTAAACCTTAGAACCCATGTAATCATATCGTAGTTCCCACGTTTGGAATGTTTGCCATATCACCCAACCCAATAAAAGCTAGTTATGTTATTAAAAGTCGAAAAATATTGCAAGACAAAATTCAAATATTCATCCCCACGAACTTTGATGTTACCGCAAAACTAAACATGCACCAGCCTGAAAATTTGCACGAAGTTGAGAAAACACTTGTATTTGATGCTCCCACAAGCATATTGATGTAGCTACATTTAGTTTTTTTATTTATTTTTTTTTCTGCAAGTGTGATCAGTCGTCCCCTATTTTTAGTGGCTCAAATGGCTGGTTTTGCGACATAGCATGATCGTTTGACGGTCCGGGCGTCCTGTGATTCCTCGGTATAGGGATCTGAATGGCGGCAAAGTCGGCGCTGGTCCCGCCTTGGCATGACTTCCCCCCAATCCCACTGGTCTGAATCATGCTTGTGCACATGGAATGTTGATTTGGAAGGTTTTGCCTCACGTGGTGCATGAGGTGAACCGGGCATGACCCCGGTGAGCATGGTTTGACGCAAAGCAAAGTCGGCAAGTAGTAAAAAAAGCAACTGCATGTAGCTACATCAATATGCACGTAGGAGCATCAAATACAAGTAGCTATTTTCTCAACTTGGTGGAAATTATCAGGGTAGTAGTACATTGTTTAGCTTAGCTGTAAGATCAACGATCGCGGGATGACCATTTTTTGGTCTTGCAATATTTTTCGACCTCTAAAAACTTAGCTTTCATTGGGAGATATGGCAAACATTCTAAAAGCGGGAACTACGGTACTATGACTACATGGGTTCTAAGGTTTAAGGACCTGCCCCTTCCAATGGTGCATTTAGATTTTGGCTAGCCCGCCCCGACGCTACCTACGGTACTTAGCTACCGTCAACTACCATATAGCATCGAACCGGGTGAATCGGACCAAATAGACCGCACAGGTGAATCGGTCCAGTTATTAGTATTTGAAAATGAATAACTACTGAATCCTCATATTCTCTCCGTACATAAACCCATTACTCCCCTACATAGGAAACAAGTAACAGAAGCTCTAAATATCTGAACATTATGGTGGTAGATGAAAAATGAACTTGAGAAATAAAAAGACCTTATTTCAACGAACACCTCAAAAACGAATATGTTTTTCAACTTCCGTTGCAGACATGAAGGAGTTGTAGCAGCTTCATAAAACTAGGGTCATATAGGTAAAAAAAAAGTTGCTCTTTACAGTGGAACCAACAGTTTTTTGGTACCATGCATACTTTGGTCACAATGCCACTTTAATGCTGGGTCCAATTCACCCAGCAGAAATAAAATTCAGGTGAATTGGACCAGTATGTTAAAGGGTTTACCACAGAAATGTACAGACATGTAGAGGTTCTGTTAGCTACATGTTGCCTATGTAGGGTAGTAGTGGGCCCATATACAGAGAAAATATGAAGATTCAGTGGGTATTCATTTTCCAATACTAATAACCAAGCTGAACCTTTTGCGATGCCCAGTCCGATTCACCCAGAATTTCTTTTTCCACTGGAGCATCTACCACAAAAATGTTCAGACATTGGGAGCTTCTGTTAGGGTAACATGTCTAGTACCCGTCCACCATGCTAGTAACTGTCCACTTGGTACTAAAAAACTTTTTGTGTGAAACTAGCAGTGCAAGAAAGCCATAAATAGGCTTAAACTCTAGGGTAAGTACTACCGCATGTCTTGGTCCGCACCCTCCCCGAAAATGATGGGCAGAAAAATAAAACAATAAAATATGGTAGGGGTTTTTACATTTTTTCACTAAAAACATGAAACAAACTGAAAAACCACCATTCTTTGTTTTATTTTTTTGCCTGTCATTTTCAGGGATGGTGCGGAACTACTTACCCTACAGTTTAAGCCTATGTACGGCTTTCTAGTTAGTAGTTACCTAGTACTGCTAGTTTTCACACAGGAAGTTTTTTAGTTCTAAGTGGATGGCTACTAGCATGGTAGACAGGAACTAGATATGTTACCCTATGTAGTAAGTCAATATACAGAGAAAATATGAGGATTCAATATTGATTCCTTTCCATTACTAACAACAAAACCGAATCACCCGACTGTGCCGATCTTATTCACCCGGATTAGGGAGATGCACTGCAAGTACCAACATATGTCAACATGTCAATGTAGCTATAATGTAGGCCTAGTTAGCTAGTAATTTTTCAAACATGGCTGACACATTTCTTGAGAGAGTATTTTTCTGACAGAACCATTGCATCTTATGGTTTAAGTCAAGCTTACGATGGCGCATTCAGAATTTTGAAAAAATCATTTTTAAAATGAGTTTCAGCCACTGTCCCGAATCACCCCATCCAACCAGAATGATTTGAAATGCAGTAGGCTATTTTGTTTATAGCTCTAGAAGTACCGATACTTGAGGTACAGCAATGAAACTTTCTGGACATCAAAGTTAGGTAAGGGGTGTCCGTTTTCTGCTGACGGCTGACTGACTGACCATCAGCTCATCCCGCAAACTTTTCTGCTGACCGGAGTGAACTGACAGCTGACCGTCAGTAATTTTGAAATTTACCAACACTTTTTTGCTGACCGTCAGTCTGCTGATGAAAATTTATTTCATCCTCAATAGTTTCCCTATTAGTGGAGAATTGGCTTTCCTGATCGTTGGCACATCCCCACACTATTCTGCTAACTGAAATGAACTGACGGCTTACGGTCAGCAACTGCACACTTTTCTGCTGACTGAAATGAACTGACGGCTGACTGTCAGTAACTGTACACTTTTTTTGCTGATCGTCAGCGTGCTGACCGAATATGATCTACCTAACCGTGTACAGTGCCCCAATTTGAATAAAGCTACCAAGGTAATGGTTTGAACCCACATTTTTTTTTGTCAGCCATTCGCTCAGCTCAAATTTGCTGTTCGAGTAAAGAGCCGATATCGCTGTTCTGTACGCATTCAAGCTTCTTGGGGTCTAATTCCAATTCCATTAGCAGGGCGATGTACATCAGGTCATGGGCAGACCCGCAACATCATATCTTTGGATCGATATACCTGCGTAGCTCTACTTAATACATGTTTTGCCACCATATGGTAGCCGGTCACAGC